>JANHFJ010009478.1:203184-213237 GCA_032468195.1 Cerberus rynchops
TTTCAAGGTAACAGTAGCTATATTATTGTTAGGGTCTCCCAATAAAAAGTGTTGAATGAAACGATTTATATGAATGTAATGTCAATGTCACTATATTTCACAGCAATACTTAATCAATTGGCTTCTTTTATGTTCATTTGCAAAGTTAGCAGGGACTGCAGTTGAGTTGATGTAATTTAATATAGAGTCACTTATGGTATGTAAACTCTATTGTTTTTTTGTTGCTTTGGACATATTGTTTATGTACTATAAAGTGCAGCAACATAGAAAGGCACCATTCCCTATTACCATTTGTTTCCTAAATTATATTACTCCCTATGAAACAATTCATGATTTGTGAAGTATTCTTTGTGACAATTCAGTTCTTGGTCCTTTGGAGGTTCATGGTAGTTTGACTAAAAATGATCCAAGCCACTTTGGATTTGAGAAGAGCTGCTGTGAAGACACCATTGTTGTGATGACGAAGGAAGTAGCCAAACAGCTTCTCTATTGGTGGTAGTTTGAGGTGGCTTGGGCCTTTAATAAGGAGCCAACTGCTGTTCAATATTCCTTGATTTCGTCTGTTCAGCTAGAGATGCCTTGATTACAATTAATATTCCTTGCTGCAAGGGAGAATCAGTTCTAGCATATTCCCATTAACTGCCTTTTGCTCTCTGACCATTCCTCTCATATAATTCTTGGTAAGTTAAGTAGGACCGGCCAACATTAACCTTATTACCAATGATGGTTTGAGCAATCCTATAGTCCTGAGGTATCACAGAGATCTCTCAGGTACAGAGAAGCCAGTTTTCATACAGGATTAATTTCGCTGCCACTGACCTTTAAGCTACAAATTGCCTCTCTTTTTTTTAAAAAAAAAAACTGACAGTAATTTCAGCTCCTTTTTGTTTTTTTGCTTTTCATTCACAAGTAGGGCCAGTTTGCCCTATATTTTGAGATACTGATGAACGCTAGCACTGGATTCGAAATATATGCAATGCTTAAATATCCTTTATTGATTAGGACTATTATGGAAGTGCACAAAATAAATAAGAGGGGGATTGGATCCAAGATAGCTGAGACACATAGAATGAAAAGGTTTCCTCTACTTTTCAACTCAATTTCAACGCACAGAAATCCAGCAGAAGTTCCTTACTACCTCTTTCTAAACGGGTTCCGTAAGCTTTCTACAAATTACAGCCCCCCCAATCTATCCAGTACTTTGAAGACCATCCAGATGTTCAGAGAAAGATTAATAGGGAGAATCTGGCTTTGGTATGGAGGAAGAGATAGTTGGTCCTGGCAAGTAAGATCAGGGTCAGTCGATGTTTCATAACTGGTTATGTTTTTCTTTGCAGACATTTTCTGTATTTGCAAATTTAAGTGTTCCCCAATTTTCAAATGCACCCTAAAGGGTTGGAAACACCCTATCATGTATTCAATTTATTTCTCTATGCTAGGGAATGATATGGTTCTACTGTGCAGCATCAACTGTATGACCTGTGTATAGTTCAGAATAATATTTAATATGAACTTATCTGCACACAAAAGATAGGATACAGTGGTAGGTAGTTTATTGGAGGTTTTCAGAGTCAAAACCTTCTTGTTCATTAAGATCACTGTTACTATTCCTAGCCTGTTACTAGTCTAGTCTAACTTATAGAATTGTTATAATAAAATTGCCATGGGTAGAATAACTTGTTGCTTAAGACATGAAGGATCAAACTTTAGTACCAAAAGTGCTTTACTGTACAATGATATACCAAATATACTGGAAGTTTACATAGCAAAAGGCTCAATTTTTATTTGTATCATTTAAAAAGCTTCTCCTTTGGTTATTTACTTTATTTATTACTTATTTTAACCTAATGTCTATAGTTAAAAATACTTTTTTTAACCCTTGACTCTTTCTCTGTACTTAATACCTGGTTCCACCTGAATGTTAAGTTCTTCATGGCATCCTTTTTGATCTCATCCCTCCCCAATTATATGCCTTTGTTACCATTTCTTTTATTCCTTTATTGCTTGTAGTTCTTAGTTTTTCATTACTTTTATTAACTCTTTTCTTCCCTTTGTTCTGCTTCTTTCAGCTTCTAACTTGGAGTGTCTGGGTCTGAGGTTGATGGCTCAGCATAAAGACAAACGATTATTTGTTTTCTGTTGACGCCTTCTCACTCTCAGATTTTACCCATCTTCTGTCTCTCAATGGAAATGGTCTTCTGAGTGAATTGAGGAACCTCTTTTGCTAGCCTCCTTCTTCTTCCTGTTTCTAGGGTCCTGGCGGCTACCATCAGTCTTCATGGACTCTGCTTAACAGTCAGTTGAGGAAACCACAAAGTTGTCCCCACTCTGATCGTCAGATTCAGGGCAGCTTCTGAATCTTTCACACTGCTAGATTTCTGATTACAGCTTTTGTGCTGCAGTCTCGCCTTCAACACAAAGTGTCCAACAAGAGTCTTTCTACCTTAGTTCAGGACTTCATTCTCTTTCTTTTGAGAATGTCTTCTGAATTTCAGATGCTTCCCTTTCATGGGTTTTGTGATTTCTGTTTTTAAACTACTTTTCTTTTTCTTTTCTCTCCAGCAAAAACTTCTCTCACAGCTTTGACATTCTCACAAACAACAGTTCCTTCTCTATCCAAGAACTCTTTTCAGGTAGCTATCAATTTTATCTAGTTTCATCTTCAGCTTCCAGCATTATGCCTGTCTATATCACACAGACATGCACACCACCGCTCACAGGTGGCTAGTGGTTTTAATGGTATCCTCTCCCAATTCTCTTGAAATCAGTCTAAGGCCATGTTAAAAATTGTGTGGCTTTCTACCCAAAATACAAGTAGACCACAGGTGGGATGGCAATTCAGTCTTTAAGTGAAGTGTTGCTAAGTGAAACTGCAACTATGTTTATGAGCTTACTTCAGGTTTTCATTGCTGAACAGGCCTGTAAAGATCACAAAAACAAGGATTAGTTGCAAAGTTATTTTTTAATTAATTTTTACATAAAAAATGCACTTAAAACCTCACCATGACATACTTAGCATATAACTATATATAAACTGTATATAAAGTTATTTTTTCATCGTGGTGGTAACTCCAAACCCTTGCTGTCTGAGACAGTCACCAAATGAGGACTGCATCTACAGTAGGACAAGCTTAAACTAGATGGGTGTGTCCTAACTCCTGAACTGCATGTTCAGCTGAACCCTTTTATATGCAAGGCATGATGTCAACCAATATTTGTTCCTTCTTGCAAATATTGCTATTTTTGTGCCTGAAACATGCCCTCCTCCCCAAGAAAGTAAGGGTCAAATTTAGACAGGGACAGATTTGATAAAATTATCAAAAAACTAAATATAATAATATTTTTTAGATATAAGCTGAAATCCTATATTCATTTCCCTGGGGATAAACCTCTCTGAATTTTAGGAACATTAACATTCTGAATAGATCATGATTAAGATTGCATATGCGCCACTAGCTGAAAATGGGTAAGAACCAGCCAAGAATGGGTAAGAAAGATCATGGATCAAATGGTATTATTTTGGAAGAAGCTATTTTCCCCAGTAAAATGGAATTATTCTGGGAAAAGCAATTTTCCTCAGTAAAACGGAAAACAATATAAAAGTAATCTTAACCACTTCATGCTTAGCATTGTAGTCATTAGAAATATACGCCATTTCTTACCAATTTTCCTACTGCTTTTTTTTCCACTGCAAGATGTTTCTTCCAGATGTTCAACTGTCCAAGATTACAAATCTCATCTGCCCCAGTGGCACGACTAAAGGCTACTTGTTTCTTCACAAAAAAAGCAGTGTTTTCAGGTACACGAGTCTGCTTGCCCTCATTTTGGGGGGTGGAGCTGATACTTTCACAATGGTGTAATCTTATTTTTTGAGGTCTCATTCTTTCAATACGGTAGCCCAGCAAGTTTAAGTCCCTATCCAACATACTTTCCGTTTTCTTAAAAAGTGAGTAAAACTTGCTTAGAATGTTGCATGATCTTTTTTGCTGTTCTGCTCTATCTGGGAAACTCTGCTACTGATATTGTTGGAATATCTGCTCAATTTTCTAAGAAATCAGGCAAGGTTGTTGGAAGCTTCCTAGGGCTTTTCAAGGCATAAGGCAAAATCACACCCCACAATCACACCCAACTATCTCAAACAAATCATACTAATTCATAATTGAAAATGTTTCACATTTATGATGTAAACCATTAAAAGCTGATTTTAGATATTTTCAGAGGCAAAAGTCTACAACAATATTTCTTTTAGAACTTTTATGATGTGTTGTGCAGATTTTGACCTATTGTTGGTCTTCTTCTGCTGTGATCATTGACTTTCTTCCTGCCTTCTTTCCCACTGGTAATCCTTTTGTTTCTGTTAATTATTTAATTTAATTTTCATGCGAGATTTTCTAGCTTGAGGGTGGTTTTTGTTACATTAGCTTCATTTACTGAAATGTTCCATTGAATGCACAATGCTTTTCCAATCTAGAAAATCTGTTTTATCATCAATTTTCCTCATGACCAGTGGTGATGCAGTGGTTAGAATACAGTACTGCAGGCTACTTCTGCTAACTGCCGGGTGTCTGCAATTTGGCAGTTCGAATTTCATCAGGCTCATGGCTGACTTAGCTGTCCATCCTTCCAAGGTCAGTAAATATGAGGATCCAAATTGTTGGGGGTAATACACTGATTCTGTAAACCAGGGGTAAATTCTGTAGATTCTGTAAACCATTTAGAGAGGGCTATAAAAGCATTGTGAAGCAGTATATAAGTCTAAGTGTTATTGCTATTGCTATTTTGTGCTGAGATTCTGATAAATCATTGCTTTTCCCTGCTCTTTTGTTCTCTACCTTTCATGCCACCTAATAACCTGTGAGGCAAGGCAATAATTTTTAATACTGGTAGTCCTCAACTTAAAATAGTTCATCCCTTTGAGAGCTGTATGCAACGAAATTTCATTGTAATGTATGCGGATTTATTAGTTTGTGACTTTTCAGAAAGTCACAAAAGGGGATCACCTGACCCCAAGATACTGCAATTGTCATAAATATGAGTCAATTGCCAAGCATCTGAATTTTGAAAATGTGACGTTGGGGATGCTGCAATGCTCATAAATGTGAAAAGCGGTCATAAGTAACTTTTTTCAGAGCTGTTGTAACTTCGAATGGTCACAAAAAAATTAAGTAAGTTGAGAACTACCTGTACCAACAAAAACCCATGTTTGTCTTCATTGATTATTAGAATGGTTTTTATGGACGAAATTCTTGTGGCTTGTTCTCTGTTAGTCATGAAGTAAAGAAAAGAAGGGCTGTTCATCTCTAGAAAACATCATTTAAGCTGCAGTCTTCTATCTGGTTATTTCCTGAATATTACCTCAACACCTCGATACTGAAGTTGAAGCTCAAATACTTTGGCCACCAAATGAGAAGAGAGGACTCATTGGAAAAGACCCTGATGTAGGGTAAGATTGAAGGCAAAAGGAGAAGGGGACGGCAGAAGATAAGATGGTTAGATAGCGTCATCAACGTAAGGAACATGAATTTGGGCAAACTCTGGGAGACAGTGGAGGACAATGGGGGCCTGGCATGCTGTGGTCCATGGAGTCGCAAAGAATTGAACATAACTTAGCAACTGAACAACAACAGCAAAAAAAACTAATGATGTCTTGCACTGGGGTAATTGTACCTAGGAATATAATGGTTTAACACACTATGAAGTGGTTATTTCAGCTCACAGTGGCTTAAATTAATAGTAGTATATACCCGTGGATGACCAGGAAGATGTTTATCATGGTGAATTTTAAAAAATACTTTAAATCAAGAAACCATCAAGAACTCTCCCATCAACACTGACAAAACAAGCCCCTTTGTATACACAAGCTCCACTCTTTTCTAGTACTGATGATGTTACCTAGCTGGAGAACGAAACGTCAGAAAGAAAACAACCAAGCTTAAGCAGCACCAAGCACCCCACAGTTCAACACTGAGCTACAAATACTCTCTTCTATCAGATACTGTAGATAATTTATTATTCACCACTTTAAGCAATAAGCTGTTGGAAACACATGCTTATAAATATGAGAGAGAGAGAGAGAGAGAGAGAATGAAAGCAAAATGTCTTAGACCCGTGATGACGAACCTATGGCATGGGTGCTACAGTTGGCACACAGAGCCATTTGCTGGGCACAAAAATGGTCAGCCAATTTACCTCCAGCTGAGCATGCATATACGATTGTGCATGCACGCATGTGTGATTGCAGAGACCCAGCTGGTCTTTGGGCGTCTGCTGTGCATGCGCACTATTGCAGCAGAAAATCCAGCTGGTCTTCAGAGCTCTCCTGCGCATGCACACGCAATTGCTCATGTGTGTGTGAGTGCCTGCGTGCAGTGCGTGTGCATTGCACATGCAAAAGTTGCATGCATGTGCAGATGGTGTGGTTGCACATGCAGCGCACATTGAGGACCAGCACACAAGTGCGGATGGCACGTGCAAAGTGCATACTTTTCAGCACTCCGTAAGTAAAAGGTTTGCCACCACTGTCTTAGGCTAAGCCACATTTGTCTTTGGGTGGTATGATGGGGCTAATGTTGAAAGCAGCATGCAAGTGCCATATTACATATCCATAATAAGCAATGCTGCACCACATGTAGAAATGAGAAGACCTTCTAGATTAGCACCATAGAGTTTGCCACTTTGAAATTATACCTGATGCTGCTGGATGGGCCTTTCTCAAAGTATGAATAGAGCTGGCATTGATAAATAGGTAGATACAAACTGGCAAGGATAGGATTGAGGGCTGGGGACAAAAAACTGAAGCTGTTTTTCAGACCAATCCATTTACACACACTCACACACACACACACACACACACACACACACATGTGCATGTGGGTGTATACACATACATTCACACACCCCATCCTTCCTTAGCAGTAGAAATTTTGGACTCAATTATCATCATAAGTCAAGGACTTACGATCATGTTACATATCATGTTGCTAACTATTGAACAGTCAAGACCAATATTTTAAGACATTATTTTCCAAACAGGGTTTCTTCCAAATGTTATGGGGGATTTTAGGGAAATTGGTGTTCCTAACACATTTCTGAAGAGTTTCAGGCTAGGGAAAATGGCTAAGATAAAGTAAGCAATGCACATTGTTTTGGATGGGATTCTAGGAAGCATCTTCTTTCCGATATGTAGTTACATTCTCCTGATGAATATTCCCTTGTCACAAAGGGTTGAACTGTCAATTTGCATTTTTATATTGCACTTGCCAATTTGAGCTTCGTCCAATGACATTTGATATTATTTATCATTCAGTAACTAACGTTATAGTTCTATTAACTCCAACTCGTCTGTTTTCTTAATGTTTGCAATGATGCTATACTGTATATTTTTAAAAGAAAGAGCATGTGAAATTAAGAGGTTTTTTTCCCCAAAATAAAACAGTCAATAATTTAACTTTATTTCTCTAACAGATGTAATCAGCTGGCAGAAGGCTAATGGACTCGAACATCAAAAGTTTATGCACGTATACTCCTTCAATTAAAAATAAACTAATATATTGGCACATGATATGCTCCTAATTATAGCTATGATTTTAAATTATGATCATAATTAAAACAAGCACTGTACTTAAATTATATTTCTCTGGTAACAGAAAACAATGGCTAGAAATATGCACCTGAACTCGGAAGAAGGCTAAGAAATGTGAGAGTTTATTTATTTTTTCACATTTTTGAACTGCCCATCTTTCTGGGCCATGTACAATAAAATATTAAAATATAAAACAGTATATAAGAATTAAGAATATATAAGAATCCGTGTGGCATCAGGAAGGACATCCAGCATCCAGCCAGTAAATGCTCAGCTCCATCCACTTGCCTGACTCTACCCCAAATTAAGGGATTACAGGGTCATAAAAGGTCTATAAGAATTTAAAAGGAGATTGAACCCTATTAAAAATTAGTAGGAAAGGTGAAGGGAAGACTCTCAGGACACCAACCAATCCCATGGCCACGTGCCTCTCTGGGTTCACCATGTGAGGCCACAGAGCCATGTTATCACTCCTTTTTGGAGTGCTGGGGGGCTGCCTACCTTCTGGCAAAAAGTATTCTGCAGAGTGGGGGTAACAGCAGAAAAAGCTCTCTTTCTAGATCCTTGTCAGTTGGATTTTTTTTAATGGAAAGGGTCTACAATATATCTTCCCTGCCTGACCAGGTGGGGTGGTCTGATGTGATAGGACTAAGATGGTTCTGTAAGAAGACTGGCCCCATACCATATAGGGCTTTATAAGCTATAGCCAATGCCTTGAATTGGACCCATAAACAAAATGGTACCCAGTGCAGTTAGCGGAGCAAAGGTGTTACAGGAGCCATTCTTTGGGCACCCAATATGACACACAGCTGCACATTGCACCAGTTGAAGCTTCCAGATACTTTTCAAGAGTAGCTCCATATAGAGTGCATTGTAATAGGCCTGACAAAACATGACCAGGGCACAAACGTCCAAACAGAGAGCACGACTCCAAGGAAAGGGCAAAACTGGCACACAACATGCAATTGAGCAAATGCTGTTCTAACCATGGCTGCCACCTGCTTTTCAAACAGGAGCGGTGAGTCCAAGAGGACCCCTCCCCAAGGTTACATAACAGCTCTGTCTAGGGTAGCACAACCCCATCCAAGACCAAAGATAATAAACCTCTGGATGTAGGGGGGCACTGACTCACAGCCTTTCTGTCAGATGTCAATTGTCAAAAACAGATACATAACACATCTACCCAGAAGTAGAAGAATTCTGGAAAGTGGAGACCTTCAGACATGACTCAGGCCATAAAAATGCTTCTACACATTTAAAAAGCCCTTTGTCACAATCTCCCATACCAACGTATTAGTGTTTTTTTTCATTGCTTTACATCCCACTATTGCAAGGCTAATTATGATTTAAATGATATCAATTATTCCTTCTGGACCAAGCCGGATATGTTCCAAATATGGCCACAACTAGATTGCAGTGTGCAGAAAACTCAAAAGAATAAGATAATTATGTTTTAAGGGGTAATGGTATTCACTCCCACTCAGTTTTTATCACTACACAAAAGCACCAGTGTGGCCTATTCTAGGCAGCTGTGCTGAATAATAAAGATTTGAAGTCCTTTGTAGGCAGAAAGAAAAAATAAGTCTTTGTCTACTTTACTTGGGATATTCTACCAAACACCCATCTGTAACTGTAAAGACCTTTGGAGTTGCAACAGGCTAAGGAAAGTTTGCGCAGATAAACAGAGTTATTCTAAATTTTATGCCTACTGAGAAGTGAGTCATGAAGTGCCATTGCATTTCTTTTGAAAATATATATGCAAATTGTCTCTCCGTTAAATAGGCCTGTTATATTTTTGAGGTTTTGTCAAGTTATATGAAAATGAGACTTGCAAATCATAAGGACATTCATCACCATTCTCCGAACAAATACATCATTGGGGGCAGAACTTTATCAATTCACATCCTCTGTCTCCATTCTATTTTTGTGTCTTTACTGTCTGAATAGTTATTATTTGTGTTTATTCTTTCTTTCACTAATAAGATCTTGCAGGAATTTGCACCTTATACCTAAAGCAGAGTGCACAATCTACAACATCTTCCATGAATTCATGGCAAATGGAAAATAATCAGAGCAAGAGTATTTTTCAGAGTGCCTTGAGCACTGCCACCCAAACATAAAGGGAAAGAGTGAACTTAAAAATCTGATTATAAGGTACTTCCACCTACCAGGTGTTGCAGGCATGGCTTCTGTGCCCTGTTTGTGTCAGTAGGTGGCACAGAGAAGCAGGCTAGGTCTACAATCAGTGCTCTGATGGGTGGGCACTCAGAATGATTACTAGCCTGAGAAATTCGCAAATTTGCCATGGATGCCAAGTTTGCCAAGGATACCAAGATGGCACCGCTGAGACAGGCAGCCGTCGTGGCCGCTCCGACCCTAATCCTATAGATACCTCTTTAGATACCCCTGGAACCCCTAAAACTCCTAAAAACCAACCACAAACCATTTCTGACCTGGCTCTGAACCACACA
>JANHFJ010009478.1:232333-242381 GCA_032468195.1 Cerberus rynchops
TCTGCATTTTATTCTAATCTATTCTGCATTCTATTCTATTCTATTCTATTCTATTCTATTCTATTCTATTCTATTCTGCATTTTTCTCTATTCTGTTCTATTCTATTCTGCAAGGAAAAGGAAACTGTGATTAAATCCTCTCTTCATTGTTATTCTATTCTATTATATTCTACATTTTATTCTGCATTTATGCTATTTTATCCTATCCTATTCTATTCTGCATGTTATTCTGCATTTTATTCTAATCTATTCTGCATTCTATTCTATTCTATTCTATTCTATTCTATTCTATTCTATTCTATTCTATTCTATTCTATTCTGCAAGGAAAAGGAAACTGTGATTAAATCCTTGTGGGCGATGAGCCAAATTTTTGGATGGCTTCAAATTCGGAAGTGGTCGCGAGAGGTATTTGCCACCGATTCCTAATCCTTCAGTCTGGTTTTTTGGGGCGTCTCCTGGGTCTGTCCAGGAGACCTCAAGAGGAGGAAAAATGATTTGACAGAATAAGGAAGATGGTAGTTATGTTTTCTTTTAATTTTTCATACCCGAGGATGAAGCTGGCAAGAAAACACATTTTATCTAAAATCCTCCAATAATTGCATCTGGAAATGCGGAATGTTTGGATGATATTCTGCAGGAGTCCCCGATTTACAACCGCAGGTGAGTCCAACGTTGATGTTGCTAAGTGAAACATTTGTCAAGTGGGTTTTGCCTTATTTCTTGACATTGTTCTTAAGTGAACACTGTGGTTCTTAAATTAGTCACCTGGTCGTCAAGCGAATTGGGCTTCCCCATTGACTTGGCTGGTCCGAAGGTCACAAAAAAGGGGATCGCACAACCCCAAGACATTGTGACTGTGATAAATACTAGTCAGCTGCCAAGTGTCTGAATTTTGCAATGGTCGTAAGCTGTGAAAAACTGTCAAGTCTTTTTTTTTTCAGTGTGGTCGTAACTTTGAACGGTCGCTGAATGAAGGGTTTTACCTGTTTTTAGTCCTCCAAGGAAACAAGTTGGAGAGAAAGACTGGCTGAAAAAGTTATCCCATCTCTCACCTGAGTCACAGACGGCACCAACCTGGCGGGGCAGCCTGAATTCCGCAAACACTGATTGGTTGGGGTGGACAAGCCACGCCCCCTGCTTCCTATATGGCCAATGGAGAAGGATGGGGTTGCAAAGGTTGCTGGGAGATCAGAAGTCACCTGAAAAGCAGGTATGCCTCCAAACAGCATCCATTGATCCAGTTTATGGGCTTTTAAGGTAACCTGGTTTATGGTGGGTCTTGATGGTTTGGGGAATAATCTCTTTGGATTGGGGTTGTCCTAAGAGGTGGCTACTAAAATTGGACACTTGGCTTGTAAAGTTAGTTTGCCCAACCTGCTAAGCTCAACAAGTTAACTTGGTTTGCCCGGTTTCCTATAAGCTCAACTAGTGAAGTTGGTTTGTCCAACTTCCTAAACTCAACTAGTAAACTCAGTTTGCCTGACTTCAAAAGCTCTAGTAAATTAGATTTGCCCGATTTATTAAGCTCAACATAAACACTGTTTTTCCAATTTGCAAAGGTCAATTAGTTTGCCCAACTTAATCCTAAAATCAACAAGTAAACTCTGAGTGCCTGACTTCAAAAGTTCAACTAGTAAACTCGGTTTGTCCAACTTACAAAGCTCAATTAGTAAGTATGATGTGCCCAACTTTCTAAGCTCGAAGGTGAAGCCGAAAATCAATCTATCTGTCTGTCTGTCTGTCTATCTATATCTATATCTATATCTATATCTATATCTATATCTATATCTATATCTATCTGTCTGTCTGTCTGTCTGTCTGTCTGTCTGTCTGTCTGTCTATCTGTCTATCTGTCTATCTGTCTATATTGAAAGAAGGACTAAGAGAATACTTTCTAGTTCCTCACTTTCCAAATGCACTCCCAGACTTTAAACTTCTATAAAAAATGATTTCAGAAACCATATTGTAAAACATAGCAGAGTTCCTCAGGAACTTGGGTTTTTAATTCATACATAAAAGTTAACCAAAAAAATGTTTGTTTAGGATTTAGGATTGTTTAGGATTGAAGTCATACTTCAGTAGTTGCTACCAGAATTCAAATATTTTAAATACCTTAGACAAAATGCAATAGTTCAAGTCTTACAGTTCTTGCATTTTAGATCAGAGGTGTCGAACTCAAGGCCCAGGGGCCAGATCCAGCCTGCAGAATGCTTAGATCTGGCCCACGGACCCACCCTCAAAATAGCAAAGGACTGACCCGCAAAAATGGCGGTTGAGAGGGCCGCACATAGCCCTCGTGAGCTCCTTTTTCACTGGCAGAGACTTGCAGGAGGCCGTTGCAGCCGAAAACAGACCTTGTGATCCTGTTTTAGCTGGCAGAATGCTCAGGCCACCACAGGCACTAACACGAATGATGTCGAGCTGGCCATGACCCCTTGGCCATGCCCACCCTCTCCCCCACCGAGGTCAAACACAGCTCTGATGTGGCCTCAATGAAATTGAGTTTGACACCCTTGTTTTAGATGCTTCGTTTCTTTTCTACTTGTGTAACTATGTAGGGAAAAAAATGAATGGGGCTCAGCTAATTAACAGACTAATTCCATCACAGATTTGTAATGATGGCAATAAACTGAGAGAACAAAGCTTGAGCGTCATAGTGACTCACCAGCCCCTTGATAGAAATTTAGTCATACAATCACAATTCCATTTATTATTTTCTGTGACATGTTTCATTGAACACATATACAGAAAATGATGTCTCCCTTACTATAGCTAAAGTAGCCATTGAATCTTGGCAGCTATAGCTGTTCATGACACTGGGATTTTAAAAAACAAACATGCTTCCTTGTGTTGAGCAGACAGTTTTGTTTTCTTACAGGCAATCAGTGTTACATCCTACAGCAGTTTATTTGGTCAGGTGTGAATGAATGAATGAATGGATAATATATACACCTCTGGGAATTAATGAAAAGTATGCAGTGCATGGAACTACTACATGATTTAGATTGAATGTCATCTGAAAAAGTACTTAGGTGATTTCCTTTTCTTAGGAAGCAGTAGTGCAGCTTTTAAGATCTTGCCTGAAGCAAGTTGCACCCAGAAATGCTAAAATACGTATCTACCAAGTCCTTGATGCTCTCAGAGCTTGGTTGTTTGTTTGCAGATGTTTCATTATCCAACTAGGTGACTTCATTGAGTGTAAGAGTTGATTCTTTAATGTACAGTTTGCCCTGCTACTTTTGTTGCCGGTATTGTTTTCCTTTTGGGAGTTTCTTGATTAGGGTCTGGTGCTAGTGCCTGTTTATCTGAATGTTGGCTGTAGGAGAGGAACTATTTTGGTATTTTTGTTTCCTCCTTTTTATTGGCTTTTGAATAGTGTGTAAATATGGTTTATTTCTCTGTGTCTATTGATGCCCAAATGCTAAGCTTCAAGGAATTCCCTGGCATTTTTTTTTATTTAGCTTGGTTTAGGATGCTCTCAGTTTCCCAGTTGTGACATTAAGGAGTTTTCATTGTATTTTTTTTGACTCCTAGTTGATCTTCAGATAATCTTCTGCCCATCTGTCCTACATAGTGGCTGTTACACTCTTTATACTGTATGTTATAGATGACTTTTTTTCTGGGGCTGCTAGGTCTTTTGGTATGCTTAAGATACACTGGGAGGCTTTATTAGGTTTGTTTAATATGATGCCATATGGTTGTAATAATCTGTTGGTGATTTCTAAGATGTTTGAAATATATCGTAATGTTATCCTATTCATAGCTCATGCTGTAGTGGGTAGAGCAATCAGGCATTCAGAACACCCAGGACTCTACAGTTCAACGTGAGCTACATATATTCATTTCTATTAAAATATCTACACAGCCACTGGGCACTTTACTGATTTATAGATGGATGCTAGATAAGTTGATTGTCATCTGTTTCACATTACACTGAGCAATAATTTTTTATGAGTAGACAAGATTATACTAGCTTTGTCCAAGTTAATGTTCATTCAATGTGATAGAATTCCTCTGCCTGTGCAGTCTTAATCTGGTAGCAGTGTACAACCTGAGGTCCAGTCCAGTACTTTAGAAAATAGCCTGCTTTGGACTAAATTAGAAGCTTAATTTGGATTGCTTCCCAAGATAGATTCATACTCTCATTTGACCACTATGAGAAAAATCAAAGTTTTTTTTCACCTTTTAACAAAAAAGACCTAAGCTTGAATGTGGCACAAACACTTACAAAGAGATAAACATTCACCAATGAATAAGTGTAGTGAAATTAGGCATTTTTGAATATATTGTTTTTTGAGTTTGTGTTTTAAGAAAAGTGTAACTACTGTTTTAGAAATAGATTTCCTTTGCAATTCTGATACTTTCCCTATAGAAATAAGTTCCACCAAATATCCAGCAAATGATGCAAAGGTAATCTAAACATTTTTGGAGAAGACATTCTTTTTGCCCCTGGCTATGATTACCCCCCACCCCCAGGAAAAATTCCTATGAAAAGTTGGCATATTGTAGGGATACTTTTGAGAAAACAAAACCAAGCCCTCACAAATCATTACCATCAACAATTGTAATTTGAGAGAATCAGTTGGACAATTTTGAGGATTAATTCTGGCAAATTTCACACCTTTCACCTTCATTTGAACTACTATGGACCCAAGAACGTTGAAAGAGCCTGCAAAGAACCAAAATGAATCCAGGTTTATATTACTTCATTTTAAAGTGGACTCAGATGGGTAGCATGCATCTGTCTGTTGTATGCAAATGAAAGTTTAAGCAGTTGTTGGGGACGGGCCATTGAAACAACCAAGCTATCTTTTCCCTTGAAGGATCTATAAACAAAATGCTACATCTGTGAAGCTGAGAAATTAGAAGGCGAGATGAAGCAAGATTCCTGCCAAACAAACAATCTCAGTAGAGTCTCAGTGAAGTCAACAGAAAACTTTAGTTTACTGATTTTGGATACACTACAGGTGAGCCAGAAATACATCAAGCTCAGTTGCTGAACACAGACAACAGTATGAGAACACAAAGATACTGAGTTGATTCTAAAGTGATCCAAAGACCCCTTGTGGAAACGCCATGAATCATGCCAAGCTTTAGACAAATAGATAAGAACATTTTGTGCAAAGGAAGCCATTACAAATTTGGGTAGTGAACATGATTAATTAATCCCTTTGTTGCACATAGACAGTCAAATGGTAAACTAGACAGCGTAAAAGTGTCCTTTGGCAAGGAACCTGTCAATTACAAAACAACAGCTTTTCCTTATTTCTTACTAGAATCAGAATTATACTACATTTCCTTGGAAGACTTATATAAACAATATTTTAATTTTGGGATAGTTCTTAAAAAATAGAAAAACTAATATTCATCTATGGCAAGTTCTATGATTTAAAGATGGTAAATCATAAATCCCTAAAATCTTCCACACATTTTCTATACAGATTAGTATAAAACAGGGTATTGCAATGGGCAATTGCTGAAGGTCATGCCATGTCATGTCATCTACATGCATCCTAATTTATTGCAGGCAAAATACTTTCATCAAAGGACTGGAATATCCATTTAATTAGATATGGATATTTTGAAAATGATATGAAATTGAATTTAGAGAAATGAGATAGATAAAATAAGGTTGAGGAAAGTAGGGGAGGGGATAAAATGTTGAGACAATGTTGTTATAGTTATGAGATATGGAATAGAACATAAAGATGAATATGTGATTGAACTTATTTCTATATGGAGAAGTGATAATTTGGGATCTTGCTGTTCTCAAAAAAAGACATATTGTTTTTGTTTGTTTGTTTGTTTGTTTGTTGTGAAAAATCCAATATAATTTTATAAAAAAAAAATTGTAAATTATTGATTGAGAGTACCTGGAGAAATAATAATCCATAATTAAACCTTTGCGTGTTGAGTTAAACTACCTGTGATAAGCAGTATGTGCGCTTGAAACAGAACACTGACAATGCTGTTGCCCTACAAAGCGACCTTCACTATGTGTCAGAATGGTCACGCATTTGGCAACTTCAAATCTCAACTAATAAATGCTCTATTTTACACATTAGCAAAAAAAAGAAAGAAAAAAATGAAAACACCAAATACAAGTTGGGCAGAACCGATCTCATAGATGACTGACACTTTGTCAATCACCTAATAATACTAATCTCAAATGATTCAAGCCCCAGAGCTCACTGTAACAGCATTGCCAAAAGAGCATTAAGAGTTGTTAACCTAATCTTGTGAAGCTTCTTTTCCAGTAACACTGCATTTCTAACTAGGGCATACAAAATTTTTGCCAGACCAATTCTTGAATACAACTCATCTGCCTGGAATCCACACTGTATATCGGACATTAATATGATTAAGTGGGTCCAGAGGTATTTCACGAGAAGAGTATTCTGCTCCTCTACTCACAACAGAATCTCTTATGCCACCAGACTTGAAATTCTAGGCTTGGACAACCTGGAACTGTATCACCTGCGGTCTGATCTAAGATAGTACACAAAATTGTCTGCTACAACATCTTACCTGTCAATGACTACTTCAGCTTCAACCACAATAATACACGGGCAAACAATCGATACAAACTCAAGATAAACCACTCCAAACTCAATTTCAGGTAATACGACTTCCGCAACAGTGGCCAATGCCTGGAATGCTCTACCTGACTCAGTTGTTACAGCCTCAAACCTTCACAGCTTCAACCTCAAACTGTCTATCGTGGACCTCACCCCATTCCTAAGAGGTCTGTAAAGGGGGCACCAGTGTGCCTACCACCTCTGTCTTACTGTCTCCATTTATCTGTACTAACTTCTTTTGTTTGTTTATACCTATACCTGTTATCTTGTACACGTTTGACAAATAACATAAATTAATAAATAAACTGGACTGTTTCTTTCTGTCCTCCTTTCCTGTTTTGTCTGCTGGATTGATGCAGGGGGACGTCAATCTAGCTTGACGCTGGAGTACTGTGTGCCCAGACCAGGTACTTTCTTGGCCTCCTGCCCATCTCTGTTTCTGCAAGGCCTCTGTGTGGGAGGCCTGAGAGAAAGCGCCTGGTCTGGGCAAACAGCCTTCCAGGAACCTCTTTTGTGTTCCTTCTTTCAAGGAGAAGCTTTGTGGTCAATCTGAGTGAAGGAAAAATGAGATGGGCAGACTGACGATGGTTTGCTGATGTTGGTGGGAAAGTTGGTCCCATATTCCAGAGCTCTAGTCACAGGATGAGCTCACAGTCACCCATTGGTCATCCCAGAGCAGCTCCTCCTGGGTCGGTGCATTCAAATAGCTGATTTTTGTTAAATGGTTAAATTGATTTTTAAATTTTTTAAACTTTTTAACCGTAATTTTTAAACCGATTGGCCACAGATTTAATTCTTTTAATTGATTTTTTAAAGGAATTCTTATGTCTCATGTTTTACTGATGGCGGTATACCGCCCCGAGTCCCTTTGGGAGAGGGGCGGTCTATAAATTTAATAAAATGAAAAATTGATAATCTGATGGTCCAAGATGGCACTGATTATCAACTGTTTAAAAAGCAAGTTAATTGCAAGTGAAACATGTTCAATTCCTACTGATCAAATGGACAATGTTCATCATCTTAACCTATTTATTTATTTATTTTATTCGATTTTTATACCGCCCCTCTCCCTCCAAACAAAACCTGCCTTTTGTTTCAATTTTTTCCAAGGACACTTCAGTTACTCATTAATTGTATGCAATTATTACCCAGTGTCTTTCCCTTTTATTTCACTTAATCAACTATTGTATTAATATTTTTTCTAGCCAATCATCAGCTATTAATATATGCTGAAATCATTGCTTGCTTTAAACCATTATGTAGTTCAGGAGCGAGTAACTATTTTTTGCAATCCATTGCTACATTATGCAAACCCATGATTTAAAGGCATCTATCTTCTTCACTGAGATACATTATTGTTTTAACTACTCCAATATTTGTACTCATTCAAATGTCCTTATCTTTCTTGATCTTAAATTGACTTTTTCCCGAGATTTGCTTTATTTTTCCAGCATTCAGTTCATCTTTTTCTATTTTGATGTCCAGCTTAACGTTTGCATTTGGTAATGCATTTTGGCATTAGAAAGTCTTAATATTTAACACTACCCTTGGGTTTTGCTTTCAGATTTTACTTTCTTAAGGGACTCTTCTAAGCATTTGTTATTTTCAGTTAATGGAAGCGGTGTCATCATCTTAAAATCCCAATGTTTGAGGAATGCTGTTGTTAAATTCCCTATTGTAAGAAATATCCATATTAGGCTTGTGCAAACTCAGATGATTTAGACAATGTGCTTTGGACTTTGCCTGTGAGTGGATGCTTTAGAGCTGCAGCATATTCTTTTTACAGTCTCACTCTAATCCTGAATTATTTGTGGAATGTTCACAACCCTTAATCCACATTGTATCCATAATTTCTTTCTAATTAGCTACCCAGCCACAGTAGTTGGCTGTTGTGACTGACAAGTTTGTGACAAAATTTATCAAAAATGTTTGAAATGGAATCAGGGAGTATTTGTAAAACCTCAGATGTTGTTGAGCTATACCTTCCAGCATCTTTAGTACAACAATGCTATATTTAAGGAGTCTTGTATTCCAGTATCTCAGTAACAACTGGAAAATCACAAATCTCCACAGCAAGAGTGTCACAGACTTTGTAATACTCTCAAAGAACAAATACTCCAGAACCAGATTATTCTTCAGAAAATCTAAGTATATCTTGAATCCCTTTAAAAAAAAAATTTACATTGGCCATTTTTATTGGTCTTCTATAAGGAAGACAATTGTAAAGAAATGTGATGTTTTGCTCAGATAATCCAATCTCACATTTACATTATTTTTATGAACTATTGGATGGATACCATCTGGATTTGGTAAGTCATTTGTTTTTACTTGGTCAGTAAAGTGAATACCACCATTTTGTTCCAATAATCTTCTTTAAAATATCGATTTGTTTTCTATGAAAGCAGGAACACAGAAGTAATGTATCTTCCCTGCTATCTTATTACTAATTTTAATTCTCTTTTCATTTAACTGCCTCTCTAAATACTTTCCTACTTATAGGAATTTTTCATTATTGACCTTAACCTTACAGGATACTTTTCTGAACCTAGCATTTTCTTGTAAATCTGAAGAAGTGAGAGTTAGCCCTACAATAGGCACTATTTTGTATCTCATCAATGCTTCTAATATAATGTATGTGTTATATAAGAAAGACCCATTCTGTCTTCTTTGAAAACATAAATTTCTACATGTATTAATGTTGCAAAGATCAAGTGCCCAATTCTGGAATAATGCTAATGGATTCAGTACATTTTTCTTCTTACTCTGAATTCTAAGCCTTACTGACAGATGTGTGAAAGCAAACCAGTTTTTTTTTTAAATTTTGTTCCTTGTGTCCAGTTGGTCCTCCCACCTCCAAAATGATATTGTAAATTGATAGAAAATAATTGTTTCTCTGGAACTACAGAAACCAGTGAAAATTTTCTGTTTGTTGTGCTCTCAAATGAAAACAAATGTATTAATAAGATAACAAGAATTCTTATTAAGTCATACAGAGCTTTTTCATTCTTTTTCTGGAGCTTTTTTCAAAAATGGTTTTATCTTTTAACTTTGTATTAAAAATCAATAAAGTTATAGAAAAACTGTTCAGGAAAATGTTCTGACATGAAACTGACTGCAAGGACTCTTCTGATTAAATTGTATCAAAATTGTGTCAAAGTGTAATGTGACTATGCCAAATAAAATGGCATTAATATAAAAATGTAATTACTATAAAATTAATATAATTAATATAAAAATGTAATTACAAATATGATTTAAAGAAAACATGGAATTTATTTCTTAAATTTAGAAATATGACTAAAATTTCTTTTCCATTTTACAATTTAACTAGTATGCTCCCTCAATCAGTGATTTCTCCCCCTAGATCCGTGATGGCGAACCTATGGCACGGATGCCATAGGTGGCATGCAGAGCCATCTTGCTGGGCACACAAGCTGTCGGCCAACTTACCTCCAGCTGAGCATGCACA
>JANHFJ010009478.1:468939-482372 GCA_032468195.1 Cerberus rynchops
CAAAGCTGGCTGAGGAATTCTGGGAGTTGAAGTCCACAAGTCTTCAAGTTGCCAAGATTGGAGACCCTTGGCTTATATAGTCCTTCTGATCTGGCAGGATTGCAACGGTTTTCATGCATGAGAGTCACAGGCCCGGCAGGCGAAGAAATGTTTGAACATAAAATGAAAGCAGTTAGATGAAATTTCTTCCGTTTTTATTATTTGCTTCCTTGTAAATAATAATTCTCGCAATATATAATTATTAGCCAATATTTCCAGGTTGTTGCGAATTCTTCTCAAGCAAATACACATGATTAAAAATGTGTGGATATTCTCTCCTTCCTTGCTGTACAATATAATCTTTTGAGCTTTTAACCATCAAGCTTCTCAGTGGTTAACCTCTGGGGCAATGTTTTCTCAAACTTGGCAACTTTAAGATGCGTGGACTGCAACTTCCCATAATTCCTCAGCTAGTCTAACACTGCTCTGGGGGATAAGCTCAAGTGTTGTTGAAGATCTGCTTCAGTCCTCTTCAGCATATGCTTCAGAAATGCATAGGGCTACTTTTATTGCCCTGAGTATGCTGGATATTTCCCATAATGGTCCTTTGAGAACGATAGTCCCATCTCAGCCCTTGTGACTGGGCTACAGAAGCCTGAGAATGAGGATTAGGTTTATAGCACTTCCCTGTAAAATGATTTTTCGACTGCTTCTGATGCCCTGTTGTCTTTGGCTACAGACAGTTTCGGTGACTGAATCCAAGGAAAGTATTCTTGGTGGGGTACTGAAGGCTCTTCTACATAGCATGGCCTGCAATCAAAGCGCTCTTTATCTCCAGCATTGCTTTGCTACTCAAAGAGCTTTAGTCTCAAAGGTGAGTGTTTTGAAAATACAGTACCGAGTGAGGAGGCTTCTTCATTTGATTTTGGAATGGAGACTGATTAATCTAAATTCAATAGCTCAAAGTAAGTTACCATTCCATGTCACTCTTGACTGAGCTTACTTTGCACCTGGGACAGCTTTACTTCCACGGTTTCTGCTAGCAAAACGCAACTGAAGGCTTGCTTTACTTGGACTAGTGAGCAGGTGATCCCAGGAAAGATGAGAGCAGATAATTAGCATTATAGTGCAAATAAAGTAGAATCACCTTGACATTTGCAGCGCTCGTTGTTTCGAGCTTTTGTTGAACGATGTGCCTCTTATCCTGCCATTTTAGTTCCCAGAACTGCTGTTTGAAGAAGAGACTGAGCAATGTGCTGATCTGTGCCTTCGACTCCTGCGCCACTGTAGCAGCAGCATTAGCACCATACGGTCCCATGCCAGTGCCTCTCTGTATCTCCTCATGAGGCAAAACTTTGAGATTGGGAATGTAAGTATGTTATTTCTGAAAGCGCAAAGATTATCTAAATCAGCGGTCCCCAACCTTTGCGGCTTGGCGGCTCGGCTGGGGGAGGGGGAAAGGAGAACCGGGCTGCACAAGTGGTGGGCCGGTGTACATGCGTGCAGCTCAACTTGCACACTGTGAAGCACACTGGCCCATCTCATGCAAGTCAAGCTGCGTGCACGCACCTGCCCACCACTCATGCGCCCTGGTCCCGAATAGGCCATGACCCGGTAATGAACTGCAGCCTGGGGGGGCGGGGACCCCGATCTAAATTGTGGTGTGTCTCGAATTATAGAAGGAGGGGCATCGCCTCTTAAACGAGAATTTCAGTAGCCTTGTGCTGACCAAAAGACTATTCTTATCTCTTTCTTAAAGTAAGAATAAGTAACCTTTTGGTAGTGAGGAAAGTTGTGTAGGCTGGAAGGGGATGGACAATTACATTTGAATAACTTTAGGAAAAAATGTTTCATTTGCTGCTCTATCTTTAATATTCAATATTTTACAAATTTAATAGTTCCGTTTTAGAGAACTTCAGGTACTAGGAGAAAAGAGTGTTGAGGGGCTATGGTTCAGATGCCTCTAACAAGATTATTTTCTGTATTGGGTTTACAAAGTTTATGAAGCTTTTCTTCCTGAGAAACTATTCTTATTAACAGATTAATGACTTAGTGGTAATTTGTCTGTTTCAGAACTTCGCTAGAGTGAAAATGCAGGTGACTATGTCACTCTCTTCTCTAGTGGGAACATCTCAAAATTTTAACGAAGAGTTTCTGAGACGTTCTCTGAAGACCATTTTGACTTATGCTGAAGAGGATCTGGAATTAAAGGAGACAACCTTCCCTGATCAGGTGAGACAGAATTATCACTCAGCATGGAAAAGTACAAGTAACCTTTGCTTCATGACCATTCAAAGTTATGATGGACTCCCCAAAATTTACTTACCGTAGTTATTCCTTAATATCATATTCAATGTATAGTACACAGACTCACCCCTGTGGCCATGAGATTGCATTTCAGGCACTTGGTAGCCAGCATACATTTATGATCAGTTGCAGCATCCTGCAGTCATATGACAGCTGTTTGGGATGTTTCTTCAGTCAAAATACGTCCATTAGGGAGAATGGATTCACTTAAGGATCATCTGGTTCACTTAACGACCATATGAGTCATTGAACATAGTGATTCAGTTTGTGACCACAGTAAAATCGATTGTAAAATTGAGCCATTAACAACCACAACACCTTAAAACCAAAATATCAGAATCAATTGTGATTATTCATTTCATTTATTAAATTTATATGCCACCCATCTCACTCTTACTTTGGGTGACTATTATTAAGTGAGGACTACCTGTAAGTGTATTTAATTCCTTAGAGACTGTTGTATCAATATTTAAGAGCTTGGTGCTTTTGACAAAATTGTAAAAACTGCTTCATAAAGCAACATGATTCCCTTGCTTTAAACCACAATGCAGTTTAATCCAATACCACTTCTGATACTTAACAACACTTAGAAGTTTCTGTGCACGTGCAGAAATTTCTTACAACTTTTGCAATTGCTGGGCTGTGTGAACTGATGCAAAGCACCTTATTAATGGTAATCAGATTGTCTGTTTGCTTGGCTAAAGTAAATGCAACATGAAGCAACTTCTTCAGGCAAATCAAAGCTGCCCTTCACAGATTTATTTACTATGGAAATCCTCACTTTTCAATTTATGTGCTTTTAGATTTGGTGAAAAAACAAGTACTTTTCTTTGAACATAACAAGTGTTCGTTCTCAGAAGGTCTAATCGATGCAGAATCTTAGAAGAGTTATTGATACAAAAATGTGAAGTAAATGTTTAGTTGTGGTGATAGAAAATACTGTATAAAGTAAAATTCCTGGAAGTGAGCACAGAAAGTTGAAGTTAAAATTAAATGGGTGTATTGACCCAGGTTATGGTTTGGATATAAACATTACTTTCAGAATTGGTTGAAATTCATATTCACTTTTTAATTTGGATTGTAAATGTGTTTTTGCAAAATTTTGATGTTCTTTTTTTTCTAGCTTTAGTAGTTTATATGGGGCAGGGTGAATAATGATTTGAGGCTCAGTAGAAACCTGCTATCTGATACAATGAATGACAATACAAAATTTGAATAAGACAAGTAATTCTAAACCAGACTAGACTAAACGATGAATCTTTTTAGTTCTGGTCAAAGTTTGCTATCAGACTTTGAGCAATGCGTGAATGATAATATTAACAGATTAATATATAAAACAAGTATAAATGTATTTCTTTTGTACTTTATATTTTCAGGTACAGGATCTTGTGTTCAATCTCCATATGATCCTTTCTGATACAGTTAAAATGAAGGAACACCAGGAAGATCCGGAAATGCTAATTGACTTGATGTACAGGTAGGATTAAGGGACTTTGCCACTCTCTCAGAAAACACAGGTAAAGAAATACACATTAACATGAAATCTTCTGGCTTTTCAAAAACTAGAATTGCAAAAGGATATCAGAATTCCCCAGATCTACGACTAACCTGGCTGCAGAACATGGCTGGAAAACACTCTGCCAGAAATAACCATGCCGAATCGGCACAGTGTTTGGTTCACTCTGCAGCTCTGGTGGCTGAATATCTAAGCATGCTGGAGGATCGGAAATACCTCCCTGTGGGATGTGTTACATTTCAGGTACTTTGTTTTTTAAATTTCCCTATATTATAAAACTGGATTGTACAGATAACCCTCGACTTACAACAGTTCATTTAGTGACCATTCGAAATTACAATGGCACTGAACAAAGTAACTTATGACCGTTTTTCACACTTAGGACCACTGCAGCGCCATGTCACATGACCAAAATTCGGACGCTTGGCAGCTGACTCATATTTATGATGGTTGCCGTGTCTCAGGTCATGTGATCACTTTTTGTGCTCTTCTGACAAGCAAAGTCGACAGGGAAGCAAATTCACTTAACAGTCGTGTGACTAACTTAATAACCACAGTGATTCACTTAACTGGGGCAAGAAAGGTTGTAAAATGAGGCATAACTCATTTAACAAACTTTTCGCTTAGCAACAGAAAGTTTGGGTTCAATTGTGGTCGTAAATCAAGGACTATGCTATATAAAGTCCAAGAAAACATAACTTGTTGGAGTGGTGAAACTACTATATTAAGAAAGTAATCCTAAATGGGAACGAAGACTCCTTCAGATAGCTATTTCCTATGGATTGTGCTAAGAGGTAGAAAGAAAAATCTTGTGTGTTACAAGAATTGAGCAGAACATGAGTAGTCCTTGACTTTCATCCATTCATTTAGTATCTGTTTGAAGTTACAGCACTGAAAAAAGTGACTTACAACCATTTTTCAATCTTACGGTTGTTGCGGTCACATTATCAGAATTCCGCCACTCAGCAATGTAATTATGATGGTTGCGGTATCCCAGAGTCAATGTGATCACCTTTTGCAACCTTCTGACAAGTAAAGTCAGTGGGGAAGCCAGATTCACTTAGCAAGACAAGAAAGGTGATAAAATGGGGCAGAACTCATTTAGCAACTACCTTCTTAGCAACATATAGTTTCGGCTCAATTGTGGCTGTAAGTCAAAGACTAGCTGTATTCCTACCCTAGCTTCAGGATGTATGGGGTTTGCCCCATGGGAAATCTGTTTGATTTAAATCCAGTGATCTCTTAGCGCAGCAGTGTCAAACTCGATTTCATTGAGGGCCGGATCACAGTTGTGTTGGACCTCGGGGGGGGGCTGAGGGGGTCGTGGCCAGCTCAATGTCACTCGTGTTGGGGGCGCCTGTGGTAGCCTGAGCACTCTGCCAGTGAAAACTGAGCTCAGGAGGGCCACCTGCAGCCCTCGCGACTTCCATTTCTGGCTGTGACAGCCTCCTGCAACCCTCTTCCAGCAAAAATGGAGCTTGCAAGGACCATGCTCCCAAGCTCTGTTTTTGCTGGGAAAGCACAGCAGGCTGGTCCTTCGCTGTTTCCAGGGTGATCCCGTGGGCCAGATCTAAGCACCCCATGGGCCAGATTCATCCTTCAGGCCTTGAGTTTTATACCTATGTCTTAGCGACTACTGACTCTCCCATAATGCTCCACTTTAAAAGCATTCTCTTGGTCTTCCTGGTAGGAAAGCTACTTGTATATTTCTCCATTTGCAGGGGTCTTCCCAGCAGAATGTATATTATACACACTGCATATATTAGAAGTACACCTCCCCAAATGTCTAACCATCTTGATCAAGAACTGACTAGTCATCTTAAAAGTTGTGATTCTCATCTTTCCAATGGGCGTTAGGTTGGGGAAGGTTCATCTGAAGCAAACCATGTGGCTTGGTTCTTTTATTGACTATTTTAACAAATTCAAAGAACCTCCAGTACAGAAAGATAAACTATTGGAATTGTAGTTATAGTACCTGAAATAAAAAATACAAGGAAATGCTGGTACTATATTAGATGAAGCCCACAGAATGATTGCATCAGTCCCAACGGAAGTTACAGCAAATAGGAGAAAGTTCAGAGATTCAGGGTTTGGATAAAGTTACGTAAGAATTATCACAACTAGTGTGTTGTCACAATCTGTATATATTTAACTCTATGCCCTCCATGAATGAATGTTCATTACATTAATCTAAGCCAATTGCTTTACAAAACAAAATGATAACTTTCAGGTGTAAGCTGGACATCACCGTAATAGCTTTTCTTAATTTTCACTGTCCATGGAGATTCTCTTTGGTAAACCAGAAAAGGAATATGGCTTTTATTACCAGAATGGTCCCATTATACTGAAACATAATTGCATATCAAAAGAAAAGATTTAGTGCTTTGGTCAGGAGATTTGCATATTGACATTAGTGAAAGTAATTGCTTTATATTTCCTCAGAACGTCTCTTCAAATGTTCTAGAAGAGTCTGCAGTTTCTGATGATGTGGTCTCTCCAGACGAAGAAGGGATCTGTTCTGGAAAATATTTTACCGAGGCGGGTCTGGTTGGACTGCTGGAGCAAGCTGCAGCCTGTTTCTCCATGGTAGAAGACTTTCATATTTTATGTATTTTGTCTGGTAATTCCTTATAGCTGCGTAGAATAGATCAGAATTCCTCAGCAGGATGGGAGAGAAGGGATGGTTCCACACAAGCGGTCGGCAGGCACACGCACATGCAGCTCCATTTGCACAAGCAGAATGCATGCAGACCTGCTGCTCACACAAATGGAGCACAAGTGCTTGCCTACTGCTCGTGCAAGTGTGTGTGTGTGTGTGTGTATGTGCATGCGTTTGCCAGCCATTTCCACGGCCCTGTTGCAGTCCCCTCACGACCCACTAGTGGGCCATGGCGCACAAGTTGGGGACCCCTAGTATAGATGATATGTGATGCAAATATTTGAAAGCACCGAGCACTCAGAGGTAAACATAAAAAATCTCAACCGTTGGTTTAACTGAGCTGAAATGGAATAGGAGCAGAAGGAATATGGACTGGATTGTATATGGATAAAATGTCATTTTTTGTGCTATTGGGAGAGTAACCAAAGTCAGTTTTCAAACACTTTTAGTTAGCCAAGGTGCAACTGTGATGTGTGCTCAGAATTTGCTATTAAGCCTTTTAGTTCAGCTACGGGATTTCTTTGAAATCTTCTTTAGATTGAAAGTGAAAGAAATTTGAAGACGAGGGCAGTTACATTATATTTATACAAATAATGGGACTATTTTTTCAACCCTCTGAAAGGCAGCGGAAAGAGGGAAATGGCTGATGGATAGCAATAGCACTTATATACCACTTTACAGCCTTCTTTAAGTGGTTTACAGAGTCAGCATATTGCCCTCAACAATTTGGCTCCTCATTTTACCCACCTCAGAAGGATGGAAAGCTGAATCAACTTTGAGCTTGGTGAGATTTGAACTGCCAAACTGCAGTCAGTCAGCAGAAGTAGCCTGCAGTGCTGCACTCTAACCATTGTGCCGCTATGGCTCATAAGATGCCTAGATGCCTTTTCATGGAATGTATAAAAAGGAACACTCAGAATTATTCTGTGCTCTATATTACATTCTCTTATAGTAACAAAAGTATAGCAAATGAGCTTTTCAGTTTCTTTGTCATAATGAAGCATTTTTATCATGTGCTGCACTTAGGATGTTTATTTTCTTGGTGAAGCAATAGATCCATCTGACATGCAGTCTTTTCTAGGCTGGTATGTACGAAGCGGTCAACGAGGTTTACAAAATCCTTATTCCAATTCATGAAGCTAACAGAGATGCCAAGAAACTTGCCACAATTCATGGTAAACTCCAGGATGCATTCAGCAAGATAGTTCATCAGGTAATGCCTGTGGGATCTATGGCAAGAAAGTGGAAAAATATCAGTCTGATTTTCTATTAAACCAATGCATTTTGTCAGAACAGCACAATATAGGAGATGTCCATGGGTTGTATTACAAAAGTGTGCAATCAGCTTGGGTGGCAAAACAATGGCTAAATAGTTCTTCTAATTTGTCTCCACCAACTTGAATCAGATGGCGATTATTGTGTCCATTGTTACATTCTATTCTGTGCCTGTTGTACAGATAGAAAACATGACTCCACAAAACATGAAAGAATTGAATGCAATTATTATGTGAGCCATTTTCCCCATTAGGTTTTAGTCATTTATATATTTATCCAGTTTATAAAATCATCTATCCAAGAAATTCTGGATGGTGAACAAACAAAAATAAATAATGACATTAAAACAAAAACCAACTGAAACTGTATCAACTCTCAATAAAAATACAAATCATTACACATTTGCAGCTATGTTGGAGTTCCCAAATTCACTAAGTTGAGTGCTCGGTGCATTTGATTGGCCAGTATCTAGTTTTAGGTCCAGCAGCTGATGCCTTGTTTATCCAAACTGCCTTGCGATGTACAGATGGTGGGAACATAGATGGCTGTATCTTTGGATGTAGAGAACTGGATGGCATCATGTTGGTAAAAACTATAGCAACAGCTAGTAAGCTTTTTATGGCATGACCAAAGCAAAGAGAAATTTGCATCATAACATCAGCAGACTATGATAAGACCAGGTTGTAAGTTAAAAGTAAATCTAGACTATTTAATGTAGTTTTTCTACTATCTTTCAAACATGAGTTCTAGCCATATCACAAATAGGATGTGTAGAACTTACTAACCATTAAATGTGTTCTAGAAGCTATTATAGCAACATAAATGATCTTGATGTGTCCACTATTGAGACTGTTCCATTGCAAATAATTTTCCATTTTCAAAAGGAGGGAGATTAAACTCTGATTCCGGCCTACTTGAAAAATTGCTGGTTTCTTGGTTATCAGATGTATAACACTCCCCTCCTGCCAATCTGGCCCAGAGCCAACTCCAATGCTGAGTTTAATTCTGATTTGGTTTTGCATTGGCACTAATTTTAACCTTGGATGACATGAGTAAGATTGTTCAAGGCTTACCTTTTTAAATGCATTTGGAACAAGACTTGAAGCAAAAAAGATAATTATAACTATAATAAGCCAGAGGTTTGGATTTGAATATAGCAAGAACTATTGGGACTGTCAAGCTAAGAAGGTTTTGGAAAATGAGTGGGATGAGATCTTGTGGGACTTTAAAATCCAAACAGATAAGCACATTGGTCATAACATCCTGATTTATTGAAATAAAGTGAGTCTGGGTCATTGATGTTGCTATTCTGGGTCATGCTAAGATTGAACAAAATCAATCTGAAAAAATTGTGAAATATATGACTTGCAGATTAATGATTAATTATACTAATGAAAACATAAATCCACTATTATTGTAATCATTGCTGGAGTCCCTGGAGCAATACCTAAAGAACTTTCCTAATATTTGGAGATTTTGAATTTATCAGACTTAAATACGCTAATTTTACTAAAAAATAACAAAACAACCCACCACCCTTTAGAGGCTACTTTCTTACATCTTTGTTCTATACAGATAATATACAGTATTGTAAATACCATTTATATAATTTGGAGAAAATTGCAATGGTTAAGAAATTTTAAAAAACCTGAGCATTTGTAGAAAATAAACTTTATTTTGATTCATATACTGATATCCTCTGAAACCTGAATCTTACAGGTAGTCCTCAATTTGGACATTCATTTAGTGATGGTTCAAAGTTACAACAATGATAAAAAAAAAGTGAATTATAGCCCTTTGTGATCATTGTAGCATCCCGGCAGACATGTGATCACAATTCTGGCCCTTGGCAGTCCATTCCCACTTAAGACAGTTGCTGCATCCTGTAAGTATATGTTCAACCTTTGTGATGTTCCCATCCAGGCTCCCACAAACAAAATCAATGGGGAAGCCAGCAGGAGGTTGCAAGTCACAGTCACACAGTGTCTCACTTAATCGATTATAGGTAATTAGTTTAATGACCTTGGCAAAAAGTCATAAAATCAGGTGATGCCTCTCTTAGTGACTGCACTGCTTAACAACACATTTTTCTGGTCCTAGTTGTGGTCATAAGTGGAGGACTAGGTAATCCTCCATTTACTATTGCATTTGGGTCCAGAATCTCTGTTGCTGAGCAAAGCCGTTGTTAACCAAGACACTGCATGGCCACTTTGCTAAACAACTGCAATCCTAGATCTTCCAGTTGCTGTCATTACGTGGAGTGTCAGGGAGAAAGTCTAGACCTTCGGGTGTGATGGGATGGGCCACCCACCACACTCATGAGGCCTGGCCCCTCTCCCCACCCCACTACGCCTGGGAGACTTGGGGCCTTTCCCTTCCTCAGCAAAGCCAGATCCACTTACCTTTGTGTTATTCTGCAGCTTCTGATTGCCAAGGCCACCAATTCCATCTTGAAAGTCATTCTCGCAGTGATACGGAAGTCTCTTTCTCCAAATCAAACATTTTGAAGGAAGGGTCTTCTGAATGGTTGCTTTCGCTAGCACTTTGGTCAGATGTGAAGTCTGCTTCAACCTTCCAGAAGGCTGGAGTTCATTGGTGTTTTTCCCTCCCCTAATGCTGCTAGGAAAGGCCAGCCTTCGGAGTCTTTCAGAAGGCTGGTTTTGATTGGTCCCAAATGGTAGTAGATGTCAGCCTTCTGAACTACTCAGAAGGCTGGCATTTAGTAACTATTTTGCCAGATTCGAGGTCCATCCTTCCAGTGAGTATTTCTCTTCCTTGCCAGGAGAAGAGGGGAAATTCCCTCAGTGCAATGGGAAAATAGATCTCGAATCCTCCATCCCCTCAGCTTGCAATCTTCCCTGCTGTCTTCTTCTAACTTCACCATTCACTTTCTGGGGTAGCCAGCAGAGAAGATCGCAAATGGGGATCACATGATTGCAGGGCACTTGACAACAGATCATAAACGATGACTTGGAGGCCCTTTACAGGCTGTAAAGCATCGGTTCTGAGGCCATCATAAATACGAATGGTCATAAAATGATTGGTTATAAATTAAGGACTACCTGTACCAGCATTGCACAACAAACACTGCATAAAAATTACTGCATAACTCATGCACAAAGTTTGAATTTCTCCAGTCTGACATTAACCTGACACACTCAGGCTGATATGGTGAATATGTTGCAGTGGTAACAAAGGTTTCATATTCTCAGTTGATTCTCAGACCTTTATAATCCAAAACAAGAAGAAGAAGAAGAACTGGACACACACACACACAAACACACTGTGAATATGTATGGGCCAGGAGTTTGTGTATATTTGCCAATGCAATGGAGCCCAGGGATATACTTCCTGTATTCCTATCATTAAATGTTTTAAATCCCCTTATGTTGGGGATTTTCTTTATCACGTTGCCCTTCGAACTTCACAGTGAAGAGAAAGGAACAGATAATTAGAACGGAATATCTATATAGGAGGCAGACATACATGGCCACATCTTCTGCAGAGTTAGCCTTCATGCGTTCAGCAAAAATATCTTATTCCCATAGATTCTTCTTTCCCATATGATGTTTCTTCGGGTGAAATGAAAAAAATAAAATAAAACTGCTAATGTAAATACATGGCCCCTAAAAGTCATTAAACCATTACAGATGTATATTGCTTTATTGTTGATGGCATGTCAAGAAAGTTCTGCATTTGTTTCTATTACATACTTTTTTTTTTTTACTTTTTATTATACAGAGTACTGGCTGGGAGGTAGGTAATGTTTTAGCTAGTAAAAAAGACTAATAGATTGGTTTGATGCCTCCTGCCAATGCTTTGCCCGCATATGCTAGTTGTGGGTATCTGTTGCTGTCTGCTATTGATTGACCTGAATTAATTAACCAAAAAGTATTAGTGAAACTGTTGTGGTCATTGTAGACAATTTAGGTAGTGCATGAATTATGACACTAATGAGGTTCTTTGGGGAATGAACCATTTTTACCATTGTGAGTTTGTTATTTTTTTTTAATTCTATTTCTCATCTATATTGACTTAGAATATCATTTCTTCCTACCATGTTCTTACCCCCAACACAGGGGTCGATTTAAGTTCTAATGTTCAAGGAATTTGAATGCAAAAATGCATAAGTTTACTCATATCATAACACATAACAAGTATTTATTTATGAATTGTATATACTTGTCTCTTGTACAAAACTAAAACAAAAACCAGATTAATTCAGATGAACACTTAGCTCCCAAAAACCCAGTTAGAGCACAGGTTTCAAGTGCCCCTTTGAGTAAATATATTTGCTTTGCTTATGTGATGCATAATTTCAATGTCTCTAGTGTTTTTCAAATTACATTATGATCCAATAGAAAAATTGGCAACCTGTAAAAGTAACTGTTACGTCAGCAACTTCAAACCTAAATATAACCAATCAACTTTATCTTATTCGCATAACATTATTCAGTCTTGTTTTTTGGTAAGGGCCACAGTCAAATAATTAAGATAGATTTTAATAAATTTATACAGTCATTCATTTAGGTCAAAACTGGGAAGTTATCAAATCAAAATCAAATCAAATTTTATTCATCACATGCATAGTCATTCATGGTATGAAATGCAGTGAAATGTGTATAATATGGTTAATAGTTTCAAACTAATCAGAATATTTGCTTACACAAAGGGCAAGCAAAATAACAGTTAACAGCATACTTTTGAGTTTTGTAATTTGATATCTTGACCCTGGTACAAACTTTCTTAGTTTCAGGTAGAAGTGTGATGTAATGGTAGAAATAAAACATTAAATAATTTTAAATAACCCAAATCAATAGATTTCATAACAGTTCTCTTTCTTTTTTTATCATCAGTGGCCTTTTTTGGCTGAAGCCCAAAACTATTCCTGATACTGCCTTAAATTTAAATAAAATCAGTGGGTTATTACCACACTGTTAATAGAATAAAACAAGGCTCCCCAGTTTTTTACCTCCCTGCATCTTTTATTGACCATTATTTGAAATTCTGAATGCTGAAGTCTAGTGTATCTGATAGATGGCTGTGCAGGGTGGCTAGTTTAAAAGAACAACCAAGATTGCCAGATTCATTTGTACAGCAGATTTTTTTTGTACAGATAGTCCTCGACTTACAACAGTTCATTTCGTGACCGTTCAGAGTTACAACGGCACTGAAAAAGGTGACTTACGGTCATTTTTCACAATTACAACCATTGCAGCATTCCCATGGTCACATGATCAAAATTCAGATGCTTGGCAACTGATTCATATTTATGACGGTTGCAATATCCCAAAGTCATGTGATCACCTTTTGTGACCTTCTGATGAGCAGAGTCAATGGGGAAGCCAGATTTACTTAACAACTGTTGCAGGAAAGATTGTAAAATAGGGCAAAATTCACTTAAGAGCTGTCTTACTTAGCAACAGAAATGCTGGGCTCAATTGGGTAAGTCAAGGACTACCTGTATTTCATCGTTTCAGGGACATCCATGCATGTACACACTTCAAATAGAACACAGAGAAATTCAGCAGATGTAACTTTTTCACACAAATCTTTCAGTCAGAAAAGGTGGAAACCTTTAGAAGGCTACACACATTTTTCATTAGTTGGGATTAAGAATTTTACAGGTTTAAGTACAACATGTCCTTTGATTGCTGTTTACCATACAACAGTGTTTCTCAACCTGGGCCCCGTTAA
>JANHFJ010009482.1:0-16358 GCA_032468195.1 Cerberus rynchops
AAGAAGGCTGTGGGTGATAAGGAATAGAATATGTCTACAACAGTAAAATGAAATTCCTACAATGATTTATCAAGAAAAATATGTTAATTTTGCAGCAATACATTTTAAGCAAAAGAATACACTTCACTGATTATAATTTGCCAGGCGAAATCTGTTAGATTTCAAAATACAAATAACTATTTCATATATATTACTTATTCATTACATTGTATGTATACCTTTGTGCCAGATTAATATGGCACAAAGGCAAAGGGAAATAATGACAGCTGTTCCTAAGTCACTTAACCTTTTTTTCAAAAAATAGTGTTGCAAATTTAACATTGTGTATTAGTAGACTAAAAGTATTAACATAGGGGGATGAGATAGCTCAGTAGTTAAAGATGATGAGCTTGATAGCTGGAAAGTCAGACTGGGTTCCAGACCTGAGCAGAGCGTGATGGAATGAGCTCCCATTCTTGCCCCACCTCCTGCCCCCTTTGCAACTCAATAGCATGCAAATTGCAAGAAGATAAATAGGTACCACTTAGGTAAATATTCCATGTACCTCGGCATAGTCATGCTGGCCATGTGACCATGGAAAGTGTCTCTGGACAACATTAGCTGCCTCAGTTAAGAAATGGAGATGAATATTAACCCCTAGAATTGGATATCACTGGATGGAGGAAACCTTTACTGTTATTAATATTAATAATGCTAAAATGCTTATTTATAGTATTAACAACAATATCCAAGGCTCCCTTAAATGACTTACAATTACTATTTAGTATTAAATATGTATCTCTCCTTTTCATCTAATTATAAAAATGATTAAAGTGATTTTAAAAACTCCCTCCCCGCTCAACGTGTGTCCCTCCCAAAGCTGCATGCTCGGTGGAAGAGGACAACCATCCCAGATAGAATGAGTGTATCAATCTTCGGTCAAGGGTGTACAATAGCTGCGCTCCCCTGTTAGAACTTCCAAACAAGCTCAAGATTTTAAAAACTATTAAAAAAAACTACTCAGAAGCAATACCCAAACTGCAACCAACTTGAAAAGGCCTGGATGAACAGGAAGGTTTTGATTAATATGAGTTTTATTCAATTATTGAAGGACTTCAGTGAAGAATCCAAATCAATATAAAACACTTTTAAGAACGTTAGTTAACTATTGTAGTCAACAACAGAATTAATGAATAAAAAATTCAACAATAATTGATGTACATGTTTGAATTTGAATTTGCTTCTGAAATGTAAGTTTCAGTTCAGCAGCCAGCTCAGCCTCCAGAAGAAAGATGTTCCAAACAATGGATGGAAACATTCTTTCTTGAGACCTCATGTAATTTATAGCCCTCAACTACAGGATGTAAAAGACAGGCTTTTCAGAAGATCTTAATACCTGGGCAGGCATATGAGCATCTAGCTGACTGATCTAGATTGTATTCAATTTCAGGGTCAACTTCAAAAGCATGTAGCAATTATTTCAGTAGCATAGGGAAAATTAATGGTACCTGCACTAAGCAGATATTTTATGTTAAAAATGTGTAAACCTAGACTAGGCTACTTCTGGTTCAAGAACTATTGGAAACTTCAAAGCCAGAAAGTCTGCTAAAAGACTCTGAGCTAGTATGGCCACTTTAGCTTTGAACGGCAACACAGAACAACAATCTCATTATGTATATGTATAAAATATACATATATATATATATTGTGTACCAACAATTGTTTATTCTCTTACATGACAGTAAAACAAAAAAAAATGTAGTTTTAAGCATCTTACTGTACTTTTCAATCAAGGTTCTAGACCTGCTGAAAATAGTTGTGCAGCTCTAAGCAAGCTCTTTATTTAGCATTCCTAAAAGTGTCATAAGGAGTTAATAAGGCCCAGCTGTACAAGCTCTTTCTGCTAAGCAGCTTCTGTTGCTTTGGTCACCACAGGTATCGCAGTAACCTGTAAACTCTTATAACTAGTGTATCAAAGTTGTGCTACTTAATAGATCTTAAGTAAAACGCAACAAAGCTTTGACATGCTGCTTATTGTCAGTCATAAAAAACCCTCCCTCAGACAAAGTTTTTTAGCAGAGAGTATAGCACAATTTTTTGCGATTGTAAAATAAAAGAAACCAGAGAATTAAAAAGAGACTAGAACAATATAACAGCAGGTCATCAACTGAACTTAGCCACTGCAGATGGTTCACAAATAGGGTTTCCATCCACAGCAAGTTGTGGGATGAAAGGAAAGGAGGAGACTCCCCATTTCTTGTAAATGGCAATAGTATAAGATTAATCCAATCTCTTGTCCACATACTTTGTTCCATTGAAAAAAAACTATAATTGCTCCATTTATAACTACCTTTGATACTATGTTTACTTTAATGGTAACAAAAACAAATGAATGCCGGTTAATCTGATCCAAAATTGAAATTAAAATGTGTAAGTTTGTGAACTATAATTTAGGAACAGTACATATTTTAACTGTCAAGGTAATTTTATTTGGAAAGTTTGTTATGTAGAGAGAGCTGAAATGAAAATAGACTCTAATGGGAGAGTAAAAATATATTTTAAGACACATACTATATTAAATTACAGTTATCATTTATAATATGAAATGAAACTTTTAAGTGAATAAAAACTAAATGTTCACTAATCATAAAAATTATTATATCTATATAAAATCACAGTTCAAGCAACATTATTAAATGATATTATGATGAATGATGCAATACACATATTTCATGTACTATGATTGATGTTTTGGAAAAAAGGATTGCCAGGAAAGATTTGATATACAATGAAAGGTCTTTGTATCATCTCATTATTAGACTATTAGAGCATTTATTATTTATTATTTTGTTGAAAGTCAAATGGATCAAGTTAAATCCACTTTTAGGCCCAAAAAACCTTCGTGAGACTAAATTTTACTTGCTATATTGATCCAGCTATTTGTGTACTATAAGCTATTACTAGCTAGTCACTAGTGCATTAATGTTTGTATAGCTAATGTTTTGTTGTAGCACACTTGCATATCTATGTTAACAGAGAATCCACATATCTCCTTAGGGTGACTGAAGAGGCAATGACTTCCGTGCATTTGACAGATGCCCCTCTAGACAAAATTTTGCAAGCCCTTTCTTCACTAAGTCCCCATATTACAATGTTATGGATCACTACGCTCTCTTCCACAGGAAGCTACTTCTCCCCTCTAAACCATCTGTGAACTAATTTTCTGAATATAGGTGCTGATTATACTTCTTAAAAGTTCTATGGCACCAAGAGAGATTGCATCCAGGATACTCCCATTTCTTTCACAAGTCCCTTCATTTCTCCTGTTTTCCCATCTGCTAGTTCCTGCTGAGAGATGGAAAAGATTGGTCTGGAAGAATGATGGAAGAACAGAAGGGGAAAAAAGTTGACAAGAGATGCTATATTCTGAGAGCTCACTGCTTGAAAATAATTCATTGTACAATTAGGACAAGTATAAATACCACCTCAAAACTAACCATTAAAATTGTTTTAAATTGATAACAAAAGGAACATATGCATACATAAATGGAATTACTGGAATTACTTTAAACATAAGTGATCATATGAACTATTTTTAAATGAAAGTATAAGCCTGAATGTATTATAAAAAGCCTTAGAACTCTAAAATAGTTGACTATTTTGCTTGAAAGTGTATTAAAAGTCTTTATAATATAGTTGAAATCTCATGAAATTATTCCTCTTTTCCTCTCAGTGAATTTTTTCTCTTCCCTCGTCCTTATACACATTCAAATCTATTCTATAAGGTTAGATGACATTCTGGAAAACTGTGAAGGAGATAGTGAGGTTGTACTGAGGAAAACAATATTCTTGTCCTGAAAGTAGTGTTCTGCTCATGTAGTATATAGTTTCATTTTAATCAAAGATACCAAATTTCTCAGGATTTTAAAATAATCCATTTCAACTTCAAAACTCACCTTGCTCGATTTGCTTCTTTTGTCATATCCCATGCCCATGTTATAAAGTTCTGACTCAGATAGGAAACAATAGATTCAGCACAAAGCATTTGAGAGCAGAATACATTAGTTAGCACACTTTCATCCTGGTGAAGGTAGACAGCAAGAAGCTTCCTCTGTAAAACAGAAAAGCAGTATTCAGATAAAGAAATTAATTATAATTTTCACAATATAAATGTAATTCATGTCTTACATTGATTTGAATTTCAGTAGAACACACTTCACTGTGTTTCAGTCTTCATATATAGACTATCCTTTACACAGTATAAGCTCCCTTCAGAAGAGTTATAACCATTGCTTACTGCTTAGAGATTCTGGCAGTTGAAGATTAAGAAATGAGGTTGGGGAAAGTTGGTATAAACTAAGATTTTTCAATCTAAGACCTTAAACTCGATTGAGGAAGTCTAGGTATTGGTCTACATGTCTTAAAGCTGGTAAGATTGAAAAATATTGGTATAAGTAAAGCTAGCACAAAACAATTATTCCTGGTGGAATTACTGAGTAAGTAGATTAAATGTAGACTATTTATAGAACTTTAGATTATTTTTACATTAATAAATTTTTGTTTGTAATACAAAATGATCCTTGTGATGATTAATATATTGATTGCTAATCACATTTACTGCAAGTATTGTATGACTGATAACAAGGCATAATTTTTACCAGCTTTTAAGTAAGGAGAAAAATTCAACAAAGGAATGCTATAGTCAGTGGCAGCCTTGTATTTCATATAATATACAATTCTACTTAATTCTAATAGTGTGTGCCTTAATACACATATAATGTAAACTTTTCATCAAATCTTTCTCATATTTATCAACCACGTGCATTTTTGTCATAGCTCTATGGAAACAGCAGTCCTGCTAATCCTATTCTCATATTTGTTTCCTGGTTGATTAAATTTAAGTCTTTTTATCTCATAACTTTCTATGGCTGTATAATTATAATTAATTTACACAATATATTATTAGTAAATAGAATAATGTACATAATATCCTAGAGAGGATAATTAACTATCAAATTTGTTCTGAACTAGACTAAATAAATTACACTAAAATAAAATATCTAATACAAAAAGAAGGGGGGGAAAGCACACGTCTTAAAACAATTCTAACACCAAATAATGTCAGAAAATAAACTCAAGGAAAATGTTGGAAAGAGTATGTTTTCTTTTCTTTTTTTTCCTTCATGAGACTAGAACTGGAGAAGCAAAGACCTATATACATGTATCATTAAATAAATAAATAAAAGTAAATACAGGTTAATTCCCAGAATATCAGTTGCTGAAGAAAATTACAATATACAGGCACAGATAAAGTATTAGCCTGTCTTTTTTTCTTGAGCCATTCTAATTTTCAATTTTCAAAGCTACAACTGAAATACTATCAGAGAAGATAATGTACCTTATAATAAGGGAGTTGACAGAGAGGTGTCGATTATTTTAATAAGGCTTAAAGTTCTGTGAAAAATAATATTTATTTTTTTGCCATGACCAGCATAGAATCAATATATTCTGGTAGAGGAGAACTTTATTCACAATAAACCTATTTCTGTATATGAAAATATCTCAATTTGTTAACATGTCTCTTTATCATGGAAATATAATCAATCTTCCATAATATTTTTCCAATAACAATGTCCATAGTAAACTACCTTTGAATTTGAATTTGAAAACCAACTTGTAATACTGAGAAAAAGCATATAATGGGTTATTGGAAAAAATGGCACTGGGCACATCCAACTTCAAAATAGTTCTATAAATCATAGCCAAGCTATGGCTATCTTTATCCAAAAATGCCAGTTACAAATAAATTAATGGAAAGTTAGTTTGTAATGAATGATTTATTTTAAATCATTGTTAAAAAAAGAGTTTGGGAAAATTCTAAGATCTATTTTAAAAAGTATGAAATCATTTGAAGAGTAGACTTTGGAAAAGGGATTAATGTTTGTCTCCTTTAATTTAAAAAGTTATTCCAAACTAAGTATACATACTGCAGAAAAGGCCACCAATAAGCCTAACATGCACAGTTCCATATAAGTGCAGCCAACAATGTTGACTGAAACTAAACTTGGAAATCCAGGGCACTAATGCACAATATCAGGCAATAAAACAGCATCTCTGTGGTGATATTTAATTTAAAAAAGAAGAAAGAGGCAGGAGAAGATCAGGCACTGTCTGTTTTGGAGGATCAGCCATTCTGCATTTCAAAGCATGGATCCCTGCAATATCCAGGTTACTGTGCTAGAATCTCCACTATTATATAGCAGTTGTAAGAGAGGGAGGGCAAAGATGTGTTTACTCAGTGATTAGGGCCTTAGAATAAGCCGCTAGCTCCTAGAGAGACAGCTCACCATTTATTCATTTGGGCCAATTCACAAAGCCTAGAAAGATTAAACATCCATGCTGAGAAGACAAGCGAATGCAGACGGTGAAAAAGAAATAAAAATTCTTTAAAAACTCTTAGATGACTTCATTATTTTTCCACAAGGAAACTTTAGGAAAGTGTTTAGTTAGAGAAAAACCCACATTGACCTCTCCCTAAACCCTTAATCTTTCCTTTGTGGTGGGACTGCTTTGTGGTAAGCGGATGGCTTTGCTCTCCTCTTTTCACTGAAAGCAGAGAGACAGAAAAAAAAAAAAAAAACTCTTGAGAAACTCCTTTCGTCCCAAAGAAACAACCCCATGAAACTGTTAAATATAAGAGTCCATGTGAATTAACCTTCCAAAATAAGTACAGTTTAAAGCTATAAGTTGGGACCAAATAGTAGAAAACAAGGCAGGTGCACACTTAAAGCATATGTAAACAGGGAAATGTATAAAAACATTTAACACCTACATATGCAGAATTACTAGATTCACATAGTTTAATTTTGTCATTGATAATTGTAGTTGGTTCATTTGTTCTTGGTCCTGTTCTATGGCAGAAAAATGTAACAGGCTGTTCTATAAAAGTAGACTTTATATTGATTCTATTTAAAAATTATATAGAAATTCCTCAAAATCTTTGCATGATAATTACTATTTCCTAAGAGCAGTAACAAATCAAAACTACAAACCTGGATTTTCAATAGCAATATTCCTATGTAAAACCTCTCTATATAACATAGTAATTCAAATCTTTATGGTTCCTAACATAATCTATAGTTGTTATCTGCCTGGATCTATTGCTCTTCAATTGATTGAATGAAAACATCTAGATAAATTTGACATCTAAATAGCTGTCTCTAATGCATTTTACAAAGGAATTGCATGGTCTTCACAAAACCAAACAACTGTTTTGGAGAAGCAATGAAATAATAAAAACTAGAAAAGGGCCATAAGTCAGAATGACGAGGGGTTCTGGACAGGCTGCCTCTTCTGTTACTGAAGCCTTTCAGTGAAAATCTCTTAAAGTATTAGGATAATAGGAGCTTTGCTCCTTCAGATCTTCTTCTGTGAGAGGAAGTGAGGTAACAAGATTACTTAAAAGGATATTTTCTATTAAAAGTGTTACTTGGAACAATTGTAACTATTTGGAGAACCTTAGGTCTACTTTTAAAAAAACCCTAATGGGCTTGGGATGAGGGAATTAAAATTGCCTGTTTTGGGGGGGGGGTGTTGGGAGGAGGCATTTAGAAAATTTCATTTGAGAGTGCATTCAAAATAATAATGGGAAACGTCAGAGGTCAGAATTAAAATTTTGTCAACATTTTTATAAAATCGCTGGTATATGTTTATTTTTAAAAAAGCAGAGTTCCTGTTAAGTAGATTTGATATAGAAATACTGGATGCTGTTCTTTAATTTTAAGAAGCCAATTTACCACGTCTAGCTAGGAATAGCGTGTGCTATAATTAAGAGTAATGCATTTTGTCTTATAAAATGTAACTATATTGATTCTACCAGCTTTAAAAAAAAGCAGAAAAGTGTAATTTAATATAAAACATTATTTGGTCAGCATAAATTTTAGTAAATTGATAATATTTAAATAAAATTATTATAGAATTATATATTATATATAGCTTGAAAATTCACTTTCAGCATGTTTGGGGCAAGTAAATTTTAAACTATGGGCATGTACATTTTATTTAACTACTTAGGTTATAGGGTAATTATACATGCCTGCTGAATTTCCTGTATCCGCAAGTTTGACCCTATGTATCAGAAGCTACATCTATAGTCCAGCTTCTGCAAATGTATTGAAAATTTACTTCATTCTCCACATCCTTTATTATATCCCCAGTTCTGTTTTGGAGGCTTGCAGTAAGAAAGAATGCATTCATTCTACCAACAAATACATTTGCCAGCAGAATAACTCTACTATACAGAACCCCATGTTGTTTGGCATGTCATATTCCTTCCTCTTATCTTAAGAAAATGATTCAAGACTGAGGCAATATTTCATATACCCTAAATTATCCTAAAGAGGCAGTTTGTTGTAGTGGTTAAGACACCAGATTAGAAACTCGGAGATCATGCGTTCTAATTCCACCTTAGACACAAAGCCAACTTGTTGACCCTGATACAGTCAACCTCTCAATCCTAGGAAGACAATGGAAAACCACTTCTGAAATGTTGCCAAGATAACTTATTGAACTTATTAAGGTAAGAGTCCAATAGTGACACGAAGACACCAAAACGACGACGAACAACAAACCTGTAGTCAAGGTTTATTTAAGAACAAATGAGATTTAGACACTTGTATGAATGAACAACATTTTCCACATGCATTTAAAAGAAACAACTACCACTTAGCAGTCGAAGTTGAAGTGGAGTTATAATCCACCAACCACTGTCTCAATTGAACGGAAGACAAAAAAAACCCTTATAGCCTGAACAATTTTTTTCCACTTCAATGAAGCCACAAATTTTTAGCAATTCTAGAAATCATATATGAATTTTTATAACATGCATGTGCGTGTGTACTTTCATTCTATTTATTATGAAAATTTCTACATACATATGAAGGTTACAAAGACTACTTAATTGTACTTTCTAGTTTAATGCAACACAGCGTAAAATACAGGCTGAAGAACTCATAAATTGAAAAGATACAGGGTACTTCTTTTTTCCTGTCATACTGTTTCTCTCAAATTGTCAAGAAACTTAATTTTACAAGCCACTGTATTACTGTTTCTATGTGGCACTAGGAATTCCAAAATAACGTATAAAATTAATTACCAAGCAAAAACCTTACCCACACATATGGCCAATATTACCCAAAAATGTACCTGTCATTAAATTATTGATTTGTTTCAAGTCATGTGGAATGAAAAATAATAATTGATATATTCATAACATAGCACAGATTACATGCTAGTATTTTATTTACTGTATATCTTTTCAAACAATTCAGTATTCTATAACAGAATAAAGTATAAATAGAATAGAATAAAGTATGCAGGACTGGATGTTTTTTTTACAAATGTGCATTACATATTTACCAATTAATCTCTCTTCAAATATTATGATGATAATTGGCATAAATAGTGTGCATGCTAAAAAGAATGTATTTTTACAATCCTTGCAGGAGAGAATCTATTTGAATCTGATCCAAATACAATGGAAAACAGCTCTTAACATTTATGCTGAGCCTAAACAAATAAAGTTTCCATTTAAACAAACCAACAAGCAAGTTTATTTGATGCATCCACCGGATCTGCAAATAGAATGAATTAGACTAAGTATATAAAATAAGACAAATATATAGTAGCGTGTTTAATTTTTTTCCCCAGGCTTTTGAATGTTCTCCCTCATGAGATGAAGATGCATAAATAGTTTGTTTTATCCATGGAGAGGCTTGAGAGACCACAGGAAGAATAAAGTAGCCATATGATCAGATTTTTAGATAGGTTAATAACAAACTCTCACCGGCCCAAGAAACTAGAATTTAGGCCTGGTTTGAGAACAAAGTTAGACCTGGTTTCCCCAACAAACACCCTATAGATTGAAATAGGGAGACTACAACTATGTTGATTGTGTTTGATCTCTCTTTAGATAGAACTAATCAAAATTTGCTCCTACATTTCTGTGTGAGTTTGAAACTGGGGGCAATACACTATTGTAATTCAATTCCTACTGCAGGAATGTTTCAGTGACTAATACTGGTAAACTGTATTTCTGCATACTATTGTGTGATGTCTCAAGATTTTTTTTTCCAGTACTATTTAAGATGTATATGATACTGGTAGTGAAATGGAGAGGCTCATCAAGACTCTTGAGGCAAAGTATTAATATTCTGATGACTCTCAGCTCTACTTTTCCATAATATTTGAATCAGCAAATGTTCTGCACAATTCTCACTGTACAATAAATTCAGCTGGGGACAGAATTCAGGCTGAATTCTGATAAGACAGAGACCATGTGATGTCTAAATACAAAAAATTGGGATCTGTATGTTCTAGATTAGAATATATCTTCTATATAAGAAAGACTCTAGATTCATCTTTTTGCTGAGGGTTGAATTTTTTTTATTATCTTAAATATTTATAAGTATACTAACTTTGATTAGCATACAGGTAGTCCTCGACTTACAAACATAACTGAACCCAACTTTTTCTATTTCTAACTAAGACAGTTAAGTCAATTTTGCCACATTATATGTCCTATCTTGACACACTTGTTAAGTGAATCATTGCAGTTGTTAAATTAAAAACACAGTTGTTAAACGAATCTGCTTCTCCATTGACTTTGCTTGCCCAAAACTCACAAAAGGTAATCACATGACCTTGGGACACTGCAACCATCATAAATATGAATCAGATACCAAGCAGCTGAATTTTGATCATGGTGACCCTGGGGATGCTGCAATGGTTGTTAAGTATGAAAAGCAGTCATGTCACTTTTTTCAGTGCCATTGTAACTTTGAACGGTGACTAAATGTACTATTGTAAATCCAGGACTACCTGTACTAGCCATGTCCTTTTTTAAACAGAGATAATCTAATGTTCATGCACGTAAGGTTGGGTTTAGATTACTGTATTGCACTTTAGGCAAAGATACTTCTGCTTGTTCTTTTTTCCATATAAAATCCTAAATAATTTGAGACTACAATTCCTGGCAGATTGCCTTCTGTGACACAGACCTGATACAGCTCTTAGTAAAGCCATGAAATGAAGTTTTGTTGCTTCTGTCACAACTATCAGGTTATAATCTTATGGTTAGACAGATGATCAGATTTCTTCTCAGTCATAGCCACCCCATTCCAGAGACTTATGGAATGCTTTCTAAATAATTATATGACCAGCAGAGATCTAGCTGTCACAAACCATTACTTGGACAGTGTAGGCTTTTTGTGATAGTGCAGGCTTTTCAGCAATTCTGATACAGATAATCTCTAAATCCTGCTTTGATCAAGTGAAGCACTGATAATAACCATGTCAATATTACAACAGATAATTTAATATAATACTTACATTAGATAATAGCAATAGCACTTAGACTTATATACCACTTTATAGTGCTATATAGCCCTCTGTAAGTGGTTTACAGAGTCAGTATATTGTCCCCAACAATTTGGGTCCTCATTTTACCCACCTCGGAAGGATGGAAGGCTGAGTCAACCTTGAGCCTGGTGGGATTTGAACTGGTAGTCAGCAGAAGTACTGCATTCTAACCACTGCACCACCGAGGCACAGTGTTATATTTCTGAAAAGAAATTGAAATCTTTACATGCATTTTTGAAAACGGTGCCTATTCTGATTGAGTGTTTGGGAAAAGATGACAATTAAATTATGCCCTCTGTATCTTAATAAATGTTTGTATAATATTGATTAGACATACTATTAGGACAGCCTAGAAGATGTTGGTATCTATTGATAATATGTATCCAGATATATATATTCATAATAGTAATGATATTTTAATGTTTGGCATTATTGTAGATTATATGAGCTAGAAACTGCAGCTGAGAACTTTTGTCATGTTGTATCTGCATGCGTGTTTGTGAATATGTGCGTAGTCTTGAATTTCTAATTATTTGAATTGTATTACAGAGAAGTAAATACAATCTTCAGAGGAAACTCTTTAGCTACTCGATGTGTAGATGAGATGATGAAAATAGTGGGAAAGCACTACTTGAAAGTTACTTTAAAACCAATTCTAGATGAGGTATGATAATTGTATGTCTTAAAATATTATATATTGAGAATAATGGAAAAATCCCTACTGCCTAACATTTTATGCTACTACTTCAGATATCAGTTGTTACAGCTTTGTGCCAGGTCTAAAATGTCTGTATTGCTTTCTTGAGATTGAATGAACTATTCCAGTTCTTATCATGCCGGTCTGCAAGACAAATCTAATCTGCTACATAAGAATCCAATCCCTTTGCAAAATATTAGGTTTCAGATTGTTTAATCCATTTGTTTAATGTTCACCTTGTATTAATATATTGTGTGAACAGTTTACCAAAGGCCGAGCACCTCAGATTAGATTTGAGTGTGCAATACTTTTACATCCACCATCATCATCCCTTTTCAGTAGCATACATCTGCTTGGCTAGATGTAGATTTGAAATTGAATTTTCAGTATGCAAACAGAAAATGTTTATCCTTGCTACTATTGTTTCAGTGGTCAGAATTCCAAGGTGTAGTGGGAATTAGATTTCAAAACTATTTTAAAAACGATAATGAAAGGATATAGCATTATGCATAAATGTAACATTTTTGGAAACTACTATATCCATTAGTTTGTGCATATTACACTGGCAATAGAAAAGATGCAATATTTATTATGGGCTTGGAGTACTGGTAAGGAGGGGATATAATTTCACTCTATACTGTATTGATTTTATGTGGAGATTGAAGTAAAAAGGCAGTTTAGTAATCCATATATTCCTGGCTCACATTTCTCTTGACTTCTGGTTGTCAAAAAAGGGTTATCTGTTTCATTGTAGCAGCTATAATTGTATGGGATAAATAATACAACATCATTCATTGTGTGTGTAGCTTCATCTTCCCAGAACAAGTTCAGATTTATTCAGCGAAGATTGCTGACATTCTTGTGACAGCATTCTGACTTTTCCTGCTGGATATTATCTAGCATTACTAAATGCAGGTCAGAACAAGTCATATATGACTTTAACAAGAAAGTATATTGTTTGTGAGTTACCCATATGGGTGATGCACAGGTTAAAAAACAGCAGTTTTGTTCTTGTAACTGTGATCCTTCAAATGGTCAACTTTGCATTTACTATATAGGTACAATTTTCCACACAAATTGTTCTACAACATTTTCAAGAGACTGAAGTAAAGGAGTGGTTTTCTGCATGTTGTAAAAATCACATGTACCTTGAAGAATCATTGTTATAGGTTATATATTATATATTATTATATATTGGCAACCTATTTTTAACATCTGATCTAAGAGAGAACATAGTTATTGTATTATTGTCATTTTATGATTGATAAAACTTTCATTATTTTAACTTAAGAAAAAATCTCACTGAACTAACTTCTGAGTAGACAGGTATATAATTTTGCTGCAAACTTTAATCTTGTTTCAGATATGTGAGAATCCTAAACCTTGTGAAATTGATCCCCTGAAATTGAAAGAAGGAGATAATGTGGAAATGCACAAGGTATGCTAAAATGTTGTGTGGGGTTGTTTTTTTAATTTATATTTATGGGAACTTCTAACAACCAAGCATTTTCTCGAATGTAAAAGTTGACAATTTTAGTAACAAGAAAGTATATTCCTTTCTCTTGTGGTTTTGCCTACTGCATTTCTGGACTTCAGTTTCATTGTGTCAACCTCACTGTAATTTCTGGGTATAATTAAAAACAACTGTAGAACAAAATATACTTCACACAATTTAAATCAAATCTTATCATTGAAACTTGCTATCGTTAGTCTACACCAGTATCTTAAAACCTATTAGCAACCAATGCAGAGTCCATGAAATTGGAGCATTAGGGTCCATCACCAAGAACTGATGTATGTATAGATCACCACATTTTGGACCAGTGCAGTTTCTGACTAGTCTACAAGGGCAGCCATCATATCAGGGTTTTTTGCACAAGGTCAAGTTGCAGTTGGCATACCAGCCACAGGTGGACAGTAGTCCTTAACCATGTTCTAGAAGGATATATGGGTTTAGAAGCCCTTTTCCCATTGTAAACCTGCCTTCTTGTGGGTAATGCCTGCCTATATTGGTGTCAGCAGAAAATCTTTTGTACAAACAGTAAATTTTTATCTTACTTCGGTTCAGCTTCACTCCATTTTCTCCAGATATTTAATGGTCTTCAGGAACTAACAGAAAATATCAGCAGCATCTCCCCTATAGTTCAAGATGGCAATGTAACGTTGACTGTCATCAGCATATTGATAATACACTGGGCAGTTAAATAATCTCATTGACTTCATGTAAATGTTAAAAAGCAAGGCAGAGATGAACAACTCCTGTGACACTTCACATGTCACAGTCTATCAGGTCAAGCTCCTGCCACCTCTGACTGGAACTGACAACTGAGGAAAGAGTGGACCTATTGCAAAACAATGCCTCCAGTTCTCAACTCCCATAGGCCATCCATGGTTGGTAGTACCAAAAGCCAACAGAAGGTCCGAGGCAACCAGGAAAGATGCACTGTCCTTCTTTAGAGTCCCAAACCAGGGTATTCATAGGAGAACCAATATCCTTTCTCTCCCTTGTCCTGAATCCTAACTGAAAATGGTCCAGATAATGTGTTTCAACTAGGGCTCTATGAAGTTGATCCACCACCATTGTCTCAACAACGAGGAAATGTCGCAAACCAGATGATAGTTGGAGAAGACCCATGGTTCCAGGCCCAGCCTTTTCAGAAGGGGGCATCCCATCCCATCTTCAAGGAATTCCCTCCCTACAAAGAGCTGTTGACAATCTCCCAGATTCAGGTGGCAGTCAACAGCATAGAATGTCTTAACTTCCTTCAAGGTCACAAACCAGGGGGAATCCCAGATAGTATCACAGAACCTTGTCCCGTCACCACCAAGGACAGAGTGACATTACTGATAAAATGACTGTGGGGAAAAAAGAAAGAATTTTTGGAGGGCCTTTTTAGACTATTGGTATGCATTTTATTCTTTAAAGAACTGCCACTAAATGCTAGGATGGTAACTATGCTTACAGATTTGTTGAAGAGATTTTTCTCATTGATAAAATGAACTTGGAAAAAAAATATAAAAAATATTAACTTTCTGAAATTATTTGTCTGCACAGGAAAATCTTCGTTATTATGTTGACAAAGTTTTCAGGACAATTGTACAATCAAGTATAAGTTGCCCAACATTAATGTGTGATGTGTTGTGTTCTCTGAGGCGCTTGGCTGCTGAAAGATTTCCTAGTAAGTGTATCAGTGTCTCAAAAATGACAATATGATCTATGGCTTGAATAAAGGGTCTATGTCCATAAGAATGTTACCAAAAATCAGTTCTATAGCGTTTATAAAAAGAGGGAAATACAGATTATTAATATACCAGTTGTAGATACTGCCTGCCTTCTGTTGATATACTGCTGTTAACAGCAAGCAGCCATACTTGTGCTAATACTGTACTGAAGGGATAGGCAGCAGTGGCTTTGGACTACAATTACTATAATATTCTATCACTGGATATGCAGATTGAGGCTGAGGAGCTATAAACTAAAATTTCTTAATAAGTTGCCTCTTCCTGCTATTTTACAGAAAAATAATTTACATTTCCTCCCTATAAAAGATGGTAACACAGTCACAAAAAATACATTTAATAGGTTACTAATGCACGCAGCAACTTCGGGTGCCTAAATTCATCTCTACCTTTATTTCTAAAATAAGAGGAAACTGCACTACATGTTTTTGTTAGTATTAACTATGTTTTATGGAAACATAAAATTTAAAAATGTATCTTTGGAAGTATCATATGCATAGTTAAGATTAATCATAACAATACAGCCTACTGTTAAGTAAATACAGAAGTGGAAACCTACAATTTCATTCACACCTGTGACACAGAAGAGGAAGGGGCACAATCCTTAGTTTCTTATAACTAACAGGTAACATCAAATAAACTGTAACAATTCTGATACATGCCCAGTAACACAGGGCCATACATCTTTCATCATAACTTCACTTTCATTTCACACTACTTGCTACTTCTCTATTTTTCAGAATAGTAACCATTTTTCCTACTGACACCCTACTAAAGTTTTTCACTATCTTATTTCACCCATTTCCGGCTAAGTTATACATTTCACATTTCATGGTTTTTCCTCTGCAGATGACCCTCATGTACAGTACTCTGCAGTGAGCAGCTTTGTGTTCCTTCGTTTCTTTGCTGTAGCTGTAGTATCGCCTCATACTTTCCATTTACGACCTCATCATCCAGTAAGTTTTGATAATGTTATGTTCATATAGTTGGTGAGCTTAGGAGGGTGTATGCAGAAATAACCTTG
>JANHFJ010009488.1:0-15628 GCA_032468195.1 Cerberus rynchops
CTACCCAATTACCTCCTTTCTTACCAACTACCTCCTTTCTTCAACTTATTCCCAACCTATTTCCTACCCTCCCATTCCGCCCTAACTTACCTGTGGTCGTGAATGGCTGCGTAAGCATTTCACTGCATATTGTACCATGTATGATTGTGCTTGTGACAAATAAAATTTGAATTTGAAATTTGAATTTGAATTTAATTGGGTTGAATTTAAAGATTTTCTTTTGTATGTTGAAGGAATTGTCTGTCTGGGAAGAACTATTTTATGTCTTCCATTGGATTTCTCTGCAAGTAGTAAAATTAAACCAAAGGTTTTGCTTATTTTCTATAATTGCTTGTGAAACCTACTGCCCATTTTACCAAGCAATTTTGCAAGATTTCTATATGAAATTAAATATTCGCCTTACCTTCAGGTTACAGCAGAGATACTGATAAACATTATAATGTCATTTGGGCTGATTATATGGTATATTTGGATATACTTATTAAAGTTGGATTTTTAACACAAGCATTCTAACATTAATTTGCTTACAATACTATCAAAGAAAAATGTCAGATCTCAGAATCTCATTCAACACTTTCAAACTTTAGGTGTAAAAACAGCATTCTTTAAAATCATCCATAAAAGGCATTGGCCAAAAAGTTTGGATAAGTTTTATTTAAGAATATACAGGAGATTTATATCTGCATGGTCACAGCCACCCACCTCAGACACATTATAGGCCAAGGGAAGTATGTTTACTGGGCAAAATAAAATACAATAATTAAGCAAAATAGACTGCATTAACTACTCACCTTTTCTTCATAACTAATACAACTCCAAGAAATATAATGACAAACAGCAAGATTCCTGCAATGATGCCAGCAATTTTAACAGTATGATCTGTTTGCTTCTCTTGTTCAGGATCTGGTTTCCTAGTGGCAGCACCTAAAATCAATATTTGAAAAGAGAAAAGAAAATAAGACTTTGAATGCTTTGCTTATTAGTTTGTTATCATAAGAAGAAAAGTTATCATGGCTGGCAGACATAAAAACTTTTATTTCTAGGGCCTGCTGTTGTTTATAGAAAATGTAATTACTCCTATTGCCAAAATAAATTTTAGTGCCAACAGCTTACTGCCCTGTTTTCACAAAGCAATTTGTTATATTTCATATTAGAGGTGTTGCCTTCCCAGTTTGTTTTGCTACTTTATTGTAGTTATTGAAACAATAACTACTCTAAGCTTTTATCCAAATTTAATTTGCTGAAATGTATTTTTCATTTTTTTAAATAAATGAAGCACTAATTCCTTAACATATTAGCTTAAACACCTGAAAATGTGAGATAAGCTGATTTAGCATGCATTTTACCAGCAATTGTTTTGTTTTTACACAATAGACTTTTTGCCTTTGGAAATCTAAATCTAGGTCACATCTGGTGGGCAAATGACTCCTTCTAAGCAATTTATTCATAAAATAGAAAACAGCTGATGATCATACCACTGGCACCTACATTTCATATCTGTTTAAATGAGATAACCAGTGCCTTACAGCAGCCACTGTCTTAAGCTTTTCTAACCTCCTCATTACAAAAACAAAACAAAACTGTTCGTTTATTGCTTAATGCAGAATACTAGAAACTATGTCTTATGAACATTCATTTTCCTGAAAAATAACTTTAGCATTAATACTATTATGGATGCATTATTCAGTTCACCATGTCGACCTCCTTACAGGACGTCTGACATTTTAATCACAATCTGCAGTATCCATCATTTGAGGCTCCATGTCACCTTTATTTACAAGGTAGACAAATCATCCTGGAAACAAGTTTGATTTATAAGCTTTCTCATTAAATTTCCTGGGAAGTGACATGGATGTGAATGAGAAAAGAGTAAAATGTAATTAGATTTTAAATCTGGGGACAACACACAACAGAATCAAGGTCTTTCACTATTCGGATTAAGTGGAAGGGTAGTGGTCATCATTTGCTTAGACAATATGTTAATGTTTATTTCTGAGATAGATTTTTTTAAAATCAGTCAAGATCTAATGATGTCAGACTTTCAATGTAATTTGAAACTTTGGAAACAGAGCAAGATGTAAGCATAAATACGTAAACAATAAATGAATAAATAAATAAATTCATACTAAAGCAAACAAGAGTCAGGCTTATACAATTATTCTTGCTAGCTTATAGGAACGATTTCACAAATTAATTGAAACATTAGTTGAACAACTACGATTCATTTTGTGCCTAATAAAGGATTGAACTCATTTTCAATCTGCAGATACAATAAATAAAGCCTTTCTTTACTGGACAATTCCCGGAACCAATTATATAAACTTGACAAATGAAGACAATATTGAGGTTGCTAACCAGAAGGAACTTCTTTTACTTCGATTGTCCCAGTACTTAGTAGTTTCTTACATGGCACATCTCACAATTTTTATCAAGCTTTTTGTCATTTCCAAGAGGGAAGCCAGGAAAGTACTGAGAGAGCCAGACTTTTTATATATGTCATGAGGAAATAATGATCTCCAGATGGTAATATTTTATTACTGGGCCACACAAATTTACATTGCCAATGTTTTTACTATGTCAGCAAGCAACAGTTATTTTTACTACAGTCTTTCTGTTTTCTATTTCAATACCCAACTGTGTTCATACTATGTCCTTTGTTGTACAGAAAGATCAACAATGAGGAATGTGGTCCTATCCTGGAAGAGTAGAAGAGGAAAAAAGCACAACCACAAGTCGAACTATTTTAAATCAATTTATGTTTCCACGTTTTCTTTACAGCCTTAGTAGAAACAGAAAGGTTCAATAGTACATAAGGCCAAAAAGACAAGTATTTACCAGTCTTATCCCATGGTCTCTAGATGTGATAAACAGTCAATAACATGCTGGTTGGAGATGCTGAGAGTTTAAGGCGGGGTGTCAAACATGCAGTGTCATGTTGCCACGTGATTATCACAACTTTTTGCCCCCTTTGTATCATGACTCCACCCACCCCCTTTGGCAGGAGTGGGCATGGTCAGTGTGTGACACATTCGGCCCACAAATTTGACACCCTGGCTTAAGGCAATACATATTAAAGATACCATGTGGAAAAATTATTGTCTGCAATTGTCATCAATAAAGCTAATCCTGATGTCTTAGTAAGCAATTGCGGTCTCATGCTTGCTAAGCCATATGAACTCTTACAAAAGATGGACATTATGTAATCATCTATTAGTACAATGAAATAGTTAAAGACAGAGATATGAAAATGATTTAATATAAATATATTCAAGTATAAAACACTAATTCACCTTACCGAACTCATTACTATTCCTGTTAAATGTTATATTACATTACACATGTATATATAATGGCATCTATATTTTTTTTTCACAAGTCCTCCTATTCTTTCAGAGCATTGGTTTCACTTTATTTTTTCCTTTAAGCCCAACCAGAAGTGGGTCAATTTCTTTTCATTAATGTAAAATGCACTTGTTTATCTCCCCTTTTAGTGATGTCTTATACAGAGATTCCTATCAATATCACAATGCCAGCACGTTGGAGTATCTTTTAAAATGAACATTGCTCATTGAACAATAATCAGATACAAAGGCTGGCAGATCCTGGTATTAACTGACTCAAGATAGTTTTCTATTTATTCTATTTTTCTTTTTCTTGCTACAATTTTTCACCTGTGTATTATGGAAGCTGATAAATATCCATTTGTTCTTTCTGATGGAAAAGAAAATGATCACACTTTTAAAATTGTATATCTTTAAGAAACATACAATCAAATTATTATTCAGAGGGCAGGATCGAAGTAATATCACTTTTCAGTGTCTATCCTTGACTCATAGTGCTAGTCAGGCTAGGAAAATGAATGTTATACGCTTGTGTGACAGCTGCATTGTGATTAGGTGCAAGGATTTGTGTAAAATAGGGCTGGATTAAATTGTCAAATAGTAGTGTGGGTTTTTTTAAAGTTATCTAATTCAAGGGGTTTACCAGAATGAAAGGGTGTCTTTAAAGTCAAGATTTTCCTTTTTGTAGCAATAAGTGATCCTGTGCACTTGCAGCTGCGTTGTTGTTGATGCAGAAACTGGGTCAAATGCTAAAGAGTTCAATCAAGACATCAGTTAAAGAAACTCATCTGTATTTTCAGCTGGGAATAAACAGGAGCCCTAAATCCTAAAAGGCTGTATTCAGGACTGATGACAGATAGCGAGCTTGGAATATGAAAGTGAAAAAATATTGTGGAAGAGAATAAAAGAAAGATAAAAGCCATATAAATTATAGTTCTTCCCCAATTCTCTGGGCATTCATTCCTATTCCACTGATACTATTCTGCATACAGTATTCAGGATTTCTGCAGACAGGGAAAAGGAGAAAGGACTTATCTGTGTCAGCACACTAATTTCATGAAATATGTAATGTATGTCATGACACATTTGAAGCAAGTTGCATTATCTGTGTCATTTTTATGATGATACATATGATTACACTGTGGCTTTTATAGGCAATGTAACCAGTAAAACAGAGATAGTTAGAATTGCTCCTATGCCAACAACACTGGAACATTCTTGAAAAAATTATTCTTGTAAGAGCAACATAATATTATGATAGTCTTAAAAAATTTAAATTGGTGTATGGAAGTTGGCAGTTTTTTGTTTGTTAAGTCTGGGTGCCCAAAGACCAAAATAAACAGTTTAAGAAAGAAGCATTTATATATCTACCAAATGTAACTTTAATTCAGTCTCAATAAGTTTAGTAGAATGAATTCCATTCATTTTATTATACTTTATAACCAAAATACTTTTCTATTTAAGTTTAGTTATTTGGTAAACCTGTATGGCCATATGACTCTAAGTAGTGTACAAACTTAAAAAGTACAATAACAAAAAAAGTAACACCAAAAGCCATTAAAAAACCCTAAAAGTCCTAAAAAAACCAATAATCTCTAGAGAATATGCTTAATTTCTCTCTTAATATATTCAATACATATTCATAGGCTTCATATCGACATTCCCAGATCCACTGACCAGATAGCAAAGCTTTCTAGAAGATCTGCAAGGTCGGGGCCAACCTGACCAATCTGGATAAAGATAATCCAAGAGGTGGGTGCTACAACAGACAAGGTTCTTCTCCTGGGTCCAATCAGATGACAACATACAACATGCCCTTCATACTGCACTTGATAAAATGATTAGATGTTCTTGGAAAGAGCCACTCCCCCAAATAGCCAATTTCATGCCATATAGGACTTTATAATTCATTACTAGCACCTTGAATTAAACCTGGAAGCAAACTTATTATCAATATAGCTCACGGAGCAGAAGTGTACAGGTAGTCTTTCACTTACAATCACAATTGAGCCCAAAATTTCTGTTGCTACTTGAGACAATTGTTAAGTGAATTTTGCTCTAGTTTATGACCTCTGTTGCCACAGTTAAAGGAACCACTGGAATTGTAAAGTTAGTAACACAATTCTTAAATAAATCTGGCTTCCCCATTGGCTTTGCTTGTTAGAAGGTTGTAAAAAGTAATGACATTACCCTAGGACATTGAAACTGTCATAAATATTGCCTAGCATCTGAATTTTGATCACATGACATGGTTGTAAATGTGAAAAATGGCCAGAAGCCATGTTTTTCAATGCCATTGTAACTTTGAATGGTCATTAAATGAGCAGTTGTAATCAAAGACTACCTATAATATCTACTGATCTAAGTGTGCTTGTAACTCTCTGTCATATTATGTACCAGCTGATGCTTCCAAATTCTTCAAGGGCAGCAACATGTAGAGTTACAGCAATCCATGTGGCAGATGACTGAGCATGATATTCTTGGTCCAGGAATGATCACAACTGGTGTACAACCTGAAGCTGTGCAATGGTTCTTGAAACAGAGATAAACACTGCCTCTATAGCTGGCAAAGACTAGTGTAGTAAAATATGCAGGGATTCCTTTATCTTTACCATCAGACAATTTCTGATCCAACTAGCCTTGGTGGTGCAGTGGTTAGAGTGCAGTACTGCAGTACTTCTGCTGACTGCTGGTTCAAATCCCATCAGGCTCAAGGTTGACTCTGCCTTCCATCCTTCTGAGGTGGGCAAAATGAAGACCCAGATTGTTGGGGGCGATATGCTGATTCTGTAAACCACTTAGAGAGGGTTGTAAAGCACTATAAAGTGGTATATAAATCTAAGTGCTATTGCTATTGCTAATATCCTCAAATTCCTCTTTAATTTTCCTAGGAATCCACTCATTTTATGGATAGAATTCAATCAAAACTTGTGCTGTTTAAAAGTAAAAATAAAAGCTTTCAATTTGTCTCAATGACATGGAATCCTTTTCTGCTTTAATCACTCAGTCAAAAAAGAATACTTTTTTCTCTTATGCAAGATTCTAATAAGACTTCTTTAAGAACACTTACATATGTATCTCTGGTCTTGTATTAAAATGCTGCTGTAAACCTCATCTTTCTTCCTGACAAAATTTCCCTTTGAACATTTCTTATTCTCACAAATCTTGTATTTATTCTATATACTTTATCAATTTTACCTCTGTATCCTCCTTATCTTAATTTAAAAAATAGCTAAGACTTTAATAAACCTTTATCTAATATCTTCATCAGAATCCTCTGGGATTACTCTAAATTTCAAATAAAATTCCTTTTTTTCCAATTCCAATAGAGCCATGTTATCTAGCTTTCTTTCCAACCTTCTGTCTGTAACTTCTATCTTATCCTCCAGAATTTCCAGATAATGAATTATGTCTGCTTTGCTATCATGGCAGCAAATCCACAAATCTTGCCAGAAATGGATAAAAGAGAAAAATGTGCAGAAAAGAGAATGGAAGAGATGAAAATCTGTAATATTGAGGGAGAACTTAACATAGCTGATGAGCACCTGTTCTTCAGGGCTAGTCAGACCACATTTTATGTTACTAGCAGAAGCAAAATATTTTCTAATTCAACTTCTAGCAAAATTGGAGATATCAGAATAGCATGTTTCAGCAATGTTATAGGATCCTCTTAAACTTTTGGAGCAATATTTTAATGAAAATGTAGACAATACAGACAATTAAGAAAATGTGCAAAGCCACATAAATGAATACATTTTTTGGCTAATGCGTTTAGAAGTTTTGCAAAAAATTGGTGGTATAATCTATCTTTTTATTCCATACATATAAGATAAACATTCTGACATGCTATTGAAAATTGTGTATAACCTAATAACTTTGTATTGTAAATTCTTCCACATGCACAGATTCCTTAACTGTGTTGTACTCTTACCTTTGAGCCTTTTATCTATGTTGCTACTTGTAACAATTGATAAAGAAGACAACATGAATTCTCTAACCTGATATGTAAGAAACAGGGAAAATAGTGGTATATTAGAAATAATCTCATGAACACTTATCTTTATCAGAAGAACAATTATTTTGGTTCCCAAGATATTAACAAGATATGGCATCAGGTCTTCATCAGATATTGTTTGCTAGGTTTTCCATTTTATTAAAAAATATTCCTGGAAGTTGGTCAACTATCTAAATGACAAAGAAATCACCAAGCCAGCTCCAGATGTGATTATTTATGTTCCCTATCTGTTAAGCGTAAGTAAAACATTTTATTGAGTAAGACTCGGGACCATTTCAACTTTCTGCTAAGAAAAGTATAAATGAATGACAAAAGTCGCTTATATTTTGAACCCGAGCATAGATCTAAATGCTGCCCTAAAGAGAAGTTGTCTGTTGCCATTTTGTTGTGGTACCTTGCAAGCTGAAGGGTTATTGGTATATCATTTTCTCTATAACTATGTTAATATTTATTCAGTAAAATCATTTTGTACATTTCACTTTGATTTGTGCCTATTGTCTCTGAACTCTAAAAAGACTATCAGATATCAGCAGGCTACCAGAGTTCAGTAGGATATGAAAATCTTTCAGCACATTTCTTTTGATGATGACAAACATGTCATCCATGTAGTGGCACCAAAATTTAGATTTTGAAATGCACTGTCTTCTAGTTTGCACAGGGTTGTTTCTGCAGTGACTCCTGCAAAGTCCCTTTTATTTGCTCAGACATTTCTCTTTTGAACGTGAAGAAAGTACGTTGGCAGTACTGGAGTAGTTCCATGATTTGTCTCCTGGTTAGGTTGTTCTGATCTGTGTTGTACTCGTCTTCTAGTTTTCTATTTAGTATTTCATATGCTAAGTAGGGAGGGATGGATGTAAATAGGACACTGTCAAAAGAGACAGTGATCTTGTCAAGAGCTACATTTAAATTTGTAGTTGTGTGAAAAATTGTGTGGATGATGTGCCATTCAAGGGTGAAGTCAAGAAGCTTTAAACATTGTGCCAGCCATTTAGTCAGGGTGTAGGTAGGAGAATCCTGTAGTGCTACAATAGATCTCAGGGGAATTCCTATTTTGTGTATTTTGGAGAGTCCATAAAATCTCTCTGGGGTGGCATCTGTTCCTGTCATTTTCCACCATTCCTTTTCTGTTATACAGTTGTTTTGTTTAAACTGACTAAGATAAGTATTCAATTGTGTGACCATTGTTCTCATCTCTGATAACTTTGCTGGTGCATATGCTGAGGAATCATTGAGCATGGTGAATGCTTTCCTTCCATAATCTTAGCGGTTCACCACCACCACTGAGCGCCCTTTATTTGCTGGTAAAATAATAATGTACTGATCTTTTTCAGGGCTTTTATGGTGCATCTCTCCATTGGCCTGAGAGTATTGTTTGATTTATGTGTGACCAGCATTGCCGATATTTTTTGTCTGATAGCATGTTTTTCTGGCACTTCTATCTCTACTCTGTTGAATATAGATTCTAACTCTGTTATAGTTATCTTCCTGTAGTGTCTCGCATGTTAAACTCCTCATTGTGTTCAAGTATTGTAATTTGTATTTTCTTTTGTATAACGATGTGCTGCTTCTCCCTACATTTTTTTCCCTTTCTTCTCATGTTTTCATGTATGAGTGCACTAGAAAGCATGAGACAGTTTCTGCTCTGGTTCACATGACCAGGAGGGAGGTGACTTTACCATTATTCTGATCAGTCATCATTATTTTGAACCCAATGACTTTTTCCTCAATGTTGCAGAAATTTTTTTCTGATTTTTTTCTTGCCACCATTAGCAGGCTCCAATGAATTTTCAATACATTTTTCAATGAGTTCTCTGGCCAAACCAATTTTTGCCACATTGTGACCAGTTTTCAGAGTTATCCTGATAATGACTAAATACACAGTCTCAATCCATTTTATATAAATTATTTCCAAAATTCTACCGTATCAGAAATAATGAAGAAAGTGCCTTTCTATTTCCCTTTTACTTTTGTGATAGTCTTACAGAATGTCTATTGCTAAAATAATATATGGTTAGAATAAAGATCTCGCTATAATGAAAGACAGCTTTGAACTCTTGACATTGGGCTAAGTGTAATTAGTATGAAAACACCATATCCCCATATTGAGTTTTCCACAATAAAATAGTGATAAAATAATCCCCATAATTGTCAAGATTTATCACACTGACTTATCAGTTCTTCATTTTATTTTGCAAACAACTGAGAAAGGGTTATTTTACTATTTATGGGGTTGTTGCCAGCAGAAGATATGCTATTCCTAATACCCTTCTGAATTATTCACTAACTGCAGCTATTTAGTTTATATTTATTTGTGCTCTATATGAATAAATACACTTATTTTGGGAAAGTATTTGACCCAATGGTTCTTGTTTTTTTCTGGGGTAGGATGGATACCTAAAGAGTAATTCTTGGACAAGGGAGAAAGGAAACAACTAAACCTATAGCAACTCTATATACTCTTAGCATTTTCTTGTAACTATACTGTTTTACAGATGAAACAGCCACCACAGAAATGACAAATACAACACATAAAAGAACAAAAAAGGGCAATAAATCACTAGTGACAATATGGCCTATTAAAATGCATTCAGCTGGTGTTGCAGAAAGAAGCACATTTTCTATTCACTTTACATTCTGATCTACAGAATGCAGAGATTCAGAATCTTTGAAAAGAAAATCAAAGCAACAAATGCCAGAGTTCTAATAAAGCAGATATACAGTTAATAAAGTTGGTGAAAGAGCCAGGTTTGACAATTGATAGGGTCCATCAGTGGAAGACTTTATCTAAACTTAGATGCTACAGATGACAGCTGCTCCATAATTTTCTATGTATGTCTATTTGTTTGCTATGAGTACCTGTAGTAAATGCATACTATACGCAATTCCTGGCTTAAGAAGGTCCAACTTAAAGGCAACTCCTAGATACAAACAGGCTACCTATTACTAAATAAAGTAAATAAATAAAGTAATAAAGTAACAGCTGGCGTTCTCTTTCCTTGAGCCGATGAACTGCTGAAGTCATGCAATATTTTCAGGAACTGCTGAAGTGGCAGTTTTAAATATACAGCCTGTTTCCAAAAGTTCGTGAAAAGTACTTCATTCTCATTCAACAGTTTTATCAGTTCAAGAAAGGACAACACCATCTAGAGCTGCGCTAGCACAGTGATTAGAGTGCAGTACTGCAGGCTACTTCTGCTGACTGCCAGCTACCTGCAATTTGGCAGTTTGAATCTCACCAGGCTCAAGGTTGACTCAGCATTCCATCTGAGGTGGGTAAAATGAGGACCCAGATTATTGGGGGCCATATGCTGAGTCTGTAAACTGCTTAGAGAGGGCTGTAAAAGCGCTGTGAAGTGGTATATAAGTTTAAGTGCTATTGCTACTGTTAGTAAATCCATTTGTAAGTACAAGTTCCAATTTACATACAAATTCATCTTAAAGACAGTGTTAGGAACAGAACTCATTCTTAATCCAGGACCGTGTCACAGGGTCCTTCTGTTTATATCCAATTCAATGGGCTCCCAATACCCAGAGAAGGTCTACACCACCTTCCTTGGCCTTTAGGTAACCGACACACCAGCTAACTCCATAGTAGTAGTCCCAGTTTGCTTTCATACCCTCTGTTACCCCTTACTATCCCCTTATCCACTGTTATCCCTTACTATCAGTAGTAAACTATAGTTTTTCTTAACTTTAAGCAACTTCTTAAGTTGCTTAAAATTGCCTATAGAGAATAGCAAAACCCACAATCCTTCTCACTCCCAGAACTCTTCACTGCCAACTGTTCCACAACCAGCAACAGACCACATCCAGCTGCTTCGCTACAGGGCTTTTATAGCTGCAGGGCACCATAAACCCAGGTGCTAGCTAATCTCAGGCAGTCTGTCCTCTCATAGACTGCCTGTATCAGCACAAACCATGCCTCATTTAACACTCTTTCTTAGGATGTTTTATTGGGCTCTAACGTATGTCTCTAAAGGCATCTAGAATTTTACCATTAAGAACATGACATCTTGATTTAGTTTAAATCAAGGTATAATAACCTAACATATTTAAATGTTCCATATTAAAAAAATCAATTATTATTGAATGTAGGTAGATGGCAAAAAAAGAAAAGATATACCTCATAAACAGATTCAGGCAATTATACATTAAACTATCATAAATAAAGGCAGAGGGAAACAGCACCCTTTATCAATATGTAGAGCAATTATTTTTGGTTGTTTTAAAGCAACAGATAATGCTTTTTGTTTTTCTGAGAAATTTTATAAATATTATATAGCTTTATTTTTCAATTGGTTTGTTCAGGCAATTGATAAAATTAAAATAATATTTTTATTAAATATCCAATAAAATTATGAATTAATTATGTTAGATCTAGTAAGAAAACTGAAAAATTGTTGCAGCATATTAGTTCTTCCAGTTTCAGCTAACAGTCTTCTGTTTAAATGACAAAACTGGAAAGATGCCCCAGGAACAAACCATGTAGCATAAAAATTAGATTGAGCATGAAACAGAACTATTTTTCTCCAAACACAGAACAAACCCATTATATTCTGGATGGGCAATGATTTGGTAAACCAAAGAAAAAAAGATTGTTCCAAGTTTCAAGCAAAACAAAGCCCTCTGGACAAGACTGCTGTATATATATCACATCCTCCATAGCAATACCACTACTGATGTCCAACCACAAGAATCTGCCCAATCCTGATATTTCTATCCCTTTCCTTTCCTACCATCTACCTTTGTTTATCATACTTGGATTTTATATGTTCTTATTTCCCAAAAGAATGATCTCTGGCACAACTACATCTCGATCTACATCTGGATCAAAACAACCCCATTTCACTTTGTATCTGGTCCAACATCCATGTTTCACTTTAAATGAAATTGATGAAAAAATAGCCCCATTTTACTCTGTATCTAGCCCAACATCCATGTTTCACTTTAAATGAAACTGCTGAAAACAGTTGTTCCATGAAAAGAATGATTCATGCATGACCTGTTTTACACATCCCAAATTTGTACCATGTTTTACTACATGTGGTTAATTGATGCTATCTGCCACCTCTTCAAGCAGAAAATTCACTCTAATATACAAGAGAATAAGAGTGTTGGAGCAAGAAAATAGCTGTACAGATGCATTTTTTATTCTGAAAAATCAATTTCAGTGGAGTAAAGTGATTTTCTACTTGGCATCAGACATCCTACTCATGAAAGGTGGAAAATTGTTTTAAATTAGCCAAAATATTTGAGGATATAAGTAAATATTCCAACTTGAACACTTAACTGAAATGAAAGCAGTGCAATAAAATATGTTATTCACATGCTGCAAAGTGGGCAATCTAGGGTATGTGAATCTAGGACTGAGTTCTTTTTTGGGGGGGGGGAATATGTGATAGTTGGTACTGAAAACAAGAGTGGTAAAGCCCATGAGGCTTTCTCTCTAATGGTATCTTTTACTTCTTTTTGATACCCTCAACTTGTTTTTCTCAAGCAGCAGAGAATGGACTCAGGATACTAGTCTTTTAACCTGAAGTACATGTGGTAGTTGTTTTTTCAGCAAACATCCCTTTAAATCAGTGCTTCTCAAATATTTCCTTCATTACTCAAAACTGCTTATCAGAAAGTCCTTTTTACACTTACCCGAGTCTTTATTTAAGTGTCCCTATTGTCACTGGGTAATGGGTTTGTGTATTGTTAGCCAAAGAAAATTGTATCAGTTTATATAATAAATTCCAAATAATATTTGGAATATTATTTCCAAACAAATTTGGAATTTATTACATAAATATCAGTTTATATAACAAATTCTAAATATTATTTGGTATTTATTATATAAACTGAAAACTCAAATGATTAGTAGCAAGACAAATGCAGTCCTCTTGCCTTGTTTTTGTTGAGGAAGGTATATATAAGTATATTTATTAAAGCATAGACCAAGGATCACTCAGCAAAATCAAAATTATTTGTTAGATATTGAAGGTATTTGAAAAGTTTAAAACAATGTCACTCTTAATATTTTTTGTTTATTAAAATAATGATTTTTTAAAATAAAAATGGATTGATGGGTTTAATATTATTTATACATGATTCAATAAGCATTCTATAAATGTGTCAATTTTAATTTTTAAAAGCAGGAATGGATCTTGAAAGCAAAAAGTTTAAGAAACACTGATATTTTTACTGAATAGTTCAATTGATAATTTGTTAATTCTTTATTAAATAGAGAATTAATAAAGGTATTGCTATTATTCAAACATATAATAAATGCCTTCTAATATATGTTTAAACATGAGGGCAAAATGCTTACATTAGCATATATCATAGTTTTAATATTTATGAGCCACAGTGGCATAGTGGTTAGAGTTCAGCACTGCAGGGTACTTTTGCTGACTGCTGGCTGCCTGCAATTTGGCAGTTTGAATCTCACCAGGCTCAAGGCTGACTCAGCCTTCTATCTGAGGTGGATAAAGAGAGGACCCAGATTGTTGGGGTAATATGCTGAGTCTATAAATTGCTTAGAGAGGGCTGTAAAGCACTGTAAAGTGGTATATAAATCTAAGTGTTATTGCTATTGGTATTAAGGAATATCTTCAGCTAGGGAACATTTTAACACACTTTATATTTACTATTCTGTTTTGTATTGTTCAGGTATCCGCATGTAATTTCAAAACAATACATATTGTGATAATTCAGCATTTTATATTTCTACAGAAATGTTATACTTCTGTAAGTCAGGAAAAGGACCTAACCATCCTTTTTTATTTTAAAATTTTCCCAATTCCCATGGGATTGGGGGAATATAATTGGAGTGTAAACATATAAACAGGTAGCTTCGAGGGAAAAACAATTGAAAGATGGTTTCAAAGAAGGATATCATTTTTGCAAAGCAATTGTGCAAAAAGTAATAGTGATGAAAAGCATCACTACATAATACTGTCTGTGGCAAACACCACTCAGTATAAATATGAATCAATGAACTTTTAAACTGGGATGCATTTTCATTTTTACAGAAAGGAAAATTTGAAAAGTAAAAGATTCTGGAAAAAGATTAGTTCTGTCCATCGTCAAAGGTAACCACAGAATGGACAAATGATGTTACTAACATTTTACTGTTATTGCATGATATAAATTACATGCTGTACATTGTTTGAATCATGATGCAGCTGATACATGCTATATTGTGGATTGTTCTAGATTTCTATGGTTCTTTTTATACTATCCTACAGCTATAGTAATTACTGTACTAGACCTCTTATTTTTGTTGTAAGTCATATTTTGTAGTGAAGTCTGATATCTAAATCTATCCAACTGCAACTAACAATTTGGATTAATGTTATGTCTGTGTTATTCCTATTATATATATACACGTTACAATAGACCTTGTCAGTGTAATGGAAATGTATGAACTTTCTGGCCTGTTTTTTTTAATTTTGGTAAGTCTTTAAAGTCCCTAAATATTTTTTTTCTCAAAGTAAGCAGTAAGTACTGCAGTTTTCCCAGCCTGCAGTAAGGCCCTATTAATAGCGAGGGAATGAAACAAAATATAACAGATAATCAAATGAAAAGATTATTTCGGTTTCATTGTTCATTAGATTCTTCTTTCCTATAAATTCCAGCCCACTCAATGTATTTTCAAGAGACACTAGGACCAAAGAAATTCAACATCTACTTCCCCAATATGCGAATGGCTTTAATTTTAAGTTTGTATACATATGTATGACAAAGCCCTGAAGTATGTATAAGCTGCTGGAATATCAGGCAAACAAAATTATTTACAGTATTAGGGTTTAAAGGAATTAACCCAATATCCAAACACACATGAAACATGCAGCCCAATTGTTTGCAACCATGAATAGGTGTTCAACTTTTCAATATCTAGCAAATGATCAACAGATGTAAGAGTTGTTATAAAAATTCTATAGTGCAATAAACCAGCGACAAGCAAAGAATGATGAGGATGTCAAGAAAACAAGTAAAAATAAAGAAAGATTGAAATGGTAAGATGACTTGTCTGTACTTGAATGTCTGACCTGTTAGTTGATCGTCACCTGCAGCAGGGGCGATGCGAATGTATGGTGTTGTAAGCTGAGTCACGATTATCGCAGCTAAGGCAAAGGAAGATTTCCAGGTCAGCATGCATGGGGAAAAAAAAGCCAGACTGAAGCTAAGCTAGCAAGAAAAAAATTGTTCCATTTTAATTGTCGTGGTTAAGGAAGGAAGGAAGGAAGGAAGGAAGGAAGGAAGGAAGGAAGGAAGGAAGGACGGA
>JANHFJ010009490.1:31342-42321 GCA_032468195.1 Cerberus rynchops
TCATGAAGGAGCCATAATAAGCATGGCTGGCTCAGGAATTCTGGGAGTTGAAGTCCACGAGTCATGAAGGAGCCATACTAAGCATGGCTGGCTCAGGAATTCTGGGAGTTGAAGTCCACGAGTCATGAAGGAACCATACTTGCCCACCCCTGCCCTATACCAAGCCAGCTCTCCATAATCTAAGAGCAAATAGTGTAAATCTTCACCAAATACCTTGCCGAAAGAGAATGCCTTGTTAAAGAAGACCAGGAGGGGCAGAAAGTGGGTCTGAGATGGTCAGAGCCAGTTTGAAATGCCCTTTGTCCCCTTCCTTCGGTCACCTACAGGATCCATTTCCTGCTGTACTCCCTTCTTGCCCTCTGCTTTATTTTTTGCCGTGCCTACACTGCCTTCCCATGTACCTGACTCTATTCTACTTTCTGTTTCTGCTTCTTCTTTCCACGTCCTCAACTGCTTTACCACCTGCACATCTACCTATCGGCTGTTCTACAGTTTCTCCATCCCGGATGTTGCCTTCACCCAAACCCTTTTACGCAAGCCCCTTGACTCTACTCCCTAATCTCCATCTCATTTGCTGTTACCCAGCCTTCCTCTGCATTTGCAGCCTTCTGCCAACTCTGCTCCATCCTGCCCCAACTTGTTTTCATCTTCTTCTCCAGCTCCTTCTCACCTTCCATGGTCTCTAACCTCCTCCCTTGACCCTCCCTACAGGACAAGTCAATGGGATTCTCAAAACTGATCACTTAATTAACGTGGGTCAATTACTTAGGTGTGAAACCATTCTTCCTTCTGATTTTAAAACAATCCGGTTATAGACTGAGAAGTTAATGGCAGTCTAAGCTTTTGGGGGGTCATCATCTGTTTTGCCAAGAGGCCCAGGGTATAATTTATATATCTGGGGCATATGAAGTCTACCCAGCTGTAGTGATTGAGTGGAGAGAAGAAAAGAGAAAAAGGGAAACTCTGGGAAAAAGGGAAATAGAGACAGAATTATGTTCTATCTTGACCAAATCAGCAATAAGGTATGACGCCAAGGATCTGAAGGTCATCTGATGAATGATCACCATGGAGATCAGAAAGTTTAGCATTTGCCTAAAACGGCAAACAATTCTTTTCTATGCAGAATTTTGGCCCCCGTAAAGAGAGATGGACTGCAATGGGCAGGATGAGGTCCCAAGAATTTTTAGTAACTGAACCAGTTCTAAACCCAATAAATCCCTCAAATTCACAAGAGTGGGAAACTTCTTTATTCCTTTAATGTCCTTCCTGTGAACTAGTGAACTCACAGGTCTGTTCACGGATAATAGAGGAGTGTGCAGCTGGATGTTTACGCAAAGGTCCCTCTGAACCTTTATCAATTGGGGAGGCAGTCATTGCTTGTAAGGAACCAAAACAGCGTAGCTTAGTTCAATATGTACTTTGTGCCTCTTTTGTAGTCTCACACGGGCTCAGCTTTCCGAGTCCTATTTAAAGGCTGAGCCTGGGAAATAAACAGAAAAAAAAAAGGCAACGTAATTCAGAATTAATGTACTTCTAACAAGAGTCCCCTGGCCCTACTACTCTAAATCCCACTTTTAAACTAACAACTGAGTACTCGTATCTCAATGTTTCATTATTTAGAAGTATTTATGTTGCCATGGCAATAGTTTCATATGCTTTTCTCTGCAAGCAAGGATTTAAATTGCTTTGAACTTTGGATCTTTGCGTCAGCACGACTTAGTCTGGAATGAAACTTCTAACTCGCAGTAGGAGAATTTGAAGAAGGCAGTTCAAGCAAGGCTCGGTTCAACCAGACCTCTAATCTAGTTCTCAGCGGCAAGAAATCTTTTCATTCTACTTTCCTATGTACCTTGCACTTTTTAAAAGCAAAAGTCCACACTTTTTATTTCCTGCAAGGCTGTGTGATTCAGCCAACTATTAACATTCAGCACCAAGTGGTGAAATCATTTTAAGTGAAGAACAGGGGGAAAAGTCACCAGAATTGATTGATTGTCTGGTATTATGTCCAAATTTGCTGAGTGGGAAAACCTTGAAGTCTTATTTTAGAGGCAGTTACACTTCTGTGCTTATTTGCCACCCTTTAAAAGGATTGCTCCCTGGGGAAAACTCCCTTGTTTTGTTCTCGTCTGGTATCTGAGACGCAAACAAGCCTTAGCTCCAAAGTGTATCGAGTGATCTTGTGATGCCGTTTCTGAACAAATTTCTACCCAACCAGATTTTTTTTTTTTGCAAAAAGACGCAACATGTTTGCTAAGCAGTGATTTTGTGAATATTTTTGGAAATCTTAAAACGGCACAGATCTTGACGCTCGAGCCAATATACTCCTGCCTTTTCATTGTTGCATTCTCATTGCCCTAAATTATAGTGGCACAAAGTGTGATGCTATTCGGAGCTTGCTGTTTGGTCTTATTTCTAGTTAGGCACGTGGATAAATCTTGAATAGTCTTTCTGGATTTTCCTGAAATCTACGTTCAGATCTTTGGAACCTGTTGCACCGTTAAAGCTTAATAATCACCCGTGTTTTTTGCCTACTTGTAGTTTTTTTCCATCTGAGCCTTTTAGTCTAATTTAGCGAGGATGATAAATGCTGAATCAGCCAAAGAACCCATGTGATAGCTTAGAAAATGTTAGAAAAATAATCTGTGGCTTGGTGCTTAAATGGAAGCAGGTACGCCAGATATTTTTCTCTCCCTTTGTTCAGCTCTGCATCACCATAAATTGTGCGGCTTTCATGCTTGTACGTTGCCTTTTCCAGCCTCATTTTTGGGAGATTTCTTGTGTAGGATGAATGTGCGTTAAAAGAGCCAGACGTTTGGGCGTTCGAATGAGTAGAACTGTATCTCTCTAGCAGCATCTGCTTGGATGAGGGATCAATAAACCTGGCAACCAGTTGGCTGGGGAATTCTGGGAATTGGAAGTCCACAAGTCTTAAAATTAGGGCTGCTTGGTGGTCTCCGAGTTTGGCTGCAGATGTTTCGTGACCCAAGCTAGGTAACATCATCAGTGCTAATCATCATCATCGTGAACATCAACATCATCCTCACTACCGCTGATGATGTTACCTAGTCAGGTAATGAAACGTCTGCAAGAAAACAAGCAAGCTTGGAGAGCATCAAGGACCCCTCATGTCAATCCTGAGCTACAAATATTCTCTTTTTATTAGTCTTAAAGTTGCTGAGTTTGGTTTAGATGCCCGATTTTCTGCAACAGGTGAGCAGCTGGCTAGCCTAGCCTCATGTCTTCAAGATGAAGCGTATATCCCAGCTCTGACCGTGCTATAGATTCAGATTGATTTAGGGTCCATCCCTTTTTTAAGAAAGCTGTAGGAATTAACTCACACAGGAAATTATTGACTCATTAAAACAGAAGCATAGTCATCACTCTGGTTTTCTGCTTGCATTTAAAAAAACACCACCACCCTTCTTTGGCTTCACAGATTTTTCTGGCAAAAATACACTGCAGAAAAACCACTCCGTCCCTCTCTCCCATTGGCTTTTAGAAAATATTGATTAACTTCAAGAGAACTAAAGATGTTACCTATTTGTTGGTTCTTTGCCTTTCTGGGGAGTTATGGGTATTTTTTTTTAAGTCCTCAGGTTTTTTCTCCAACACTAAGATATCAGCTCCTTATTTTATGAGTGATGACAGCTTTCTTTCTCTCATAGTGGGATAATAAAGAGTATATAATTAGTAAGAGTGAAGATACTTTAGGAGCATGTAGACCAGGTTCACCTTTGCTTAATCATGATTTGTTGACTAAATCATAGTTCACACAATTTGCTGTGTCCCAAACCAACTCCTTTTTTTTGACTCTTGCAGTTCTCTGAATCCAACCATTGCGTTTTGTAATTATATAAATCCAATGGATAGTTCTGTTTTCGTCTATTTCTGACTTTAAGCAGAATTTTTTTTCTCTTCCCATGAATCAATTTGTTTTTAGAGCCTCCCAACAGTTTTTAAGTAAACTTTCTCTACTATAATAGAGATAGTTTTGAATGCTGTCTTAAGCATCTTATAGTTCGTTTCCATAAATGTGCTATGTGTATGAAGTACAGCAAATTGTATTTGGTTGAGAACATCTAATGTTTTTGCTCAGTTTATTTTCCAGGGTTTCCTGAAAAGAAGAAACAATCATTTTTAATTTCTCGTGCAAGTCGTTCTACTCACACTTTACAAATATATGAATTTTTTTTAAACCAATAGTAAAACTTTAGTGTTTGTTTCGGTGCTTGGGAACAAAGACTTTAATAATCTTCTTTATCTTTGGTCCTGGCTGAATACCATCCTATTTATTATACTACCGATCCTTGTAACTGCCTAACAAAAATACAAAGCCAGCGATTTGATTACTAACATACCATTTCTTTTATACCCAGGTGATGAATTCTGCTTCTAATGAAGAAAATGCCACACAAGCCACCCAACACCATGAGGAACAATAACGCATCACCAAAAATAATGTACTATGATTTTTCTACTCAAATAATAGAGACTGGTTTAATTTTTAAACTGGAATATTTCATACACTTTATTATGAAAAGAATCGCCTTTTTTTTTTACACTTGCACATATATTTTTGTGAAAAGTTTACTATTGATATTCTCAGACTTGTTAGAACATGTTATCTCTCGAGGTACAAAACCATATTCAATAAACCTGTGCCTTGCTTCAATTCAAAAGTTTGTGGCCTATGAGATAGATAGTATTTCTAATCAATGGTCCAATTTGCTCCTGGATCTCAGGTTTTCCACCTAAATCTTTATTTTGAAGCATTTAGGAGCAGAATAAGGCAGACCAGAAGTGTCTTATCAGAGGTCCAGCTAGCAGAAAACGTCATAGGTTACTATGCAAATATTCCCATGGGAGCAGTTCCCAGAAGTCCAGGTTGATGCCAGTATTCTGCAGCAAAATATATATTTGATTGCATCCAATGATTGCCCCCCAAAAAGAAAAACAGAGGCACTGAGGCCATTCTCATTTTTTTAACCTCATCAAACCCTAAAAAAAAAACCAAACCAGAAATGTTTGGCCCTTTCCATTTTATAGCAATGTCACTGTCACAAATATTTTGATCTTCAATGGTTGAAAGAAAAAAGATGAGCTATGGCCTCAAAATAGGTCCTCGCCCGTAGAATAATAACAAGTTATAATGTATAAGAAGAAGACATTGAGGGGTTATGAAATCTGTGAGATGGACAGAAATCAGCTGAGTCCATTCACTCATTATTATTATATATTAGGAGTTCCTCTACTTAATCCATTGTGAGCTAATGAAATTATTTTCTTAAAATACTTAAAAATGGAAAGAAACCTATTTTTCCTTTTTGAACATAAGCACAAGTAATAAAAGTCTTTAAGTTTCAAACTCAGAGCTTTTTTTTTAGTTCTCCCTAACTCACCTTTTGTCATCCCTGTGTCCCATCCTTCATTTGAATTCTTATTTCAACCTACACCTTAGTGCAAAGCTTCTACAACAGTTGTCATAATAATAATAAAATAAATTCAGCTCTAGCATTTCGATTTGAAAGAAATGTCCCACTTTTAACATCTCTTGAAAGTGCTGATGAACAGAAGCTTAGTAACTTTGAGCACCAACATAGTTTTAAACCAAAGATACTTGGACGAATATGTAAAAGGAAAAAAAAATGTGGGGGGACTTGGCAATGCTTTAGTTCATTATTTAGTTGATATAAAAACAAGGGTGTTCCTCAATTGGTGTCTTCCAAATATCATAGGATTGCAGCTGTTAAGAATTCTGGGAATTGTATTCTACATGTTTAAAATCAAGTTAGGAAAAGCTGGAATAATTAGATAACATAGATCTTGTAAATCAACTGAAGAGACTGGAAAGTTTTGAAATAACTTTTTATGATGTTTTCACTCAAGAGAAAATAGGCTTCATTTAAATGAAACTTCATTTAAGCTAATGAGAACAAATCTAAAAAGCAATTTAAAAGCACTTGCTATTCTTTTTACTAGTTGCATATTTGTAAAGTCATCTCCACAAGGGAAGGCAGACTCATAAAGCAAGAATTCCCTCTAAATGTGTAGACTGTCTTATAGCAATTTAAAACACCGATTTTGTGTACTTCTGATTTGAGGTGAGAGCCCCTTGAAGAAGGTTGTCTTTGTGAGAACTTCCTTTCCATGCCCCAAGGTGTAGGCAATGAAGGGTTGAATAGATTGTACCATAGCTACAATTCCTTAATCTGTATATCAGAAAATAAGTTCAGGGACTTTCCTGGACCATTCGATGGAAGAGTTTCCATTTACTATACAGGAATGGAAAATGGCCTACATTTTCTTGATAATACCACTGGGGTCTTCTGTATATTTTCTTGTAAGGGACAGAAGGCGTACGTCTGGGATATTTCCTGTTTTCAGTCATAATTGATGAAGCTTTCTTTAATTATTACCTGTCCTTACTGATCATGAGGCACATTTAAAACAATCAAGGCTGCAGAGCAGGGATCCAACTGGTGATCGACCATCAGGTTTACAGACCTAAGAAACTTGAAACAATAAATACCAAGGTTTCTTATCCTGTCCCCAATATGATCCATCTTTTTTTCTTTATTCTTTTTAATTATTCTTTAGTCAACATGAATTCAAACAGATTTCTCATTTTAACACCGGTTCTAATAAATCAAGGGAACCTGAAACTTGTATTTGCATGACGGACAGAAAAGAGATCCTTTTCTCTTAAAATGTCTTTCGATGAGAGGCAAACTTAAATTGTAGCTAAATGATTAGTTTTAGTTTTAATTTTGCTGGGTTTCAGAGAGTAAAAGACAGCCAGAAATGAATAGACTTTTTGAATTGATTTTGTCTGGTTTTTTTACATTATATTGTTTGCCACTTTGGACATTTTTAAAGAAGTTCAATAAATTTAACTCATAGAGAAATGTCAGATTTAATCTTGTTTAATGTCTATGTTCATTGAATTACATTTGTAAGGAATAGAATTGACAAATTATATAAAATTGTCCACTGAACATGCATTTGCTTTTTTGAGATAGAGAGTAGAATAAGTATGATTCAAATTATGACAAATGTTCCAAGCTTCTCATTTTGAAATGACAAATTAACAGTGTCTGTATGGACTATTTAACAATATTCTTTAAAATTGGGTGCTTTAACCATTGGCTACTGAACAGTATGCTAGGGGCCACATTGGACATTTACTAAAAGTGCTTAAAAAAATCAGTTATCCATTTTCATTTTGACAGCCTTAGTAATAAGAATAACATTAATCATAGTACTGCTAGAGCAATAATCCAGTTTGATAATCACCTCCTTTGCTGCTTTACTTCTGAAACATTGTATATTTTTGTTTTCTAAGATTATTATAATTTGGAAAAACATTTTGTATCAAATAAACTTTCAGCAATAATTTAAGTATTGTTTTATTTCCTGTCTGGTTTACACATTAAAGTCTAGCCTTGTTTGGCATCCATATGGCCATTAATCATCTCCATATGCTTTCCAGGGAAGAAAAAAAAAAGTATGCCTTTTTAGATTTTAAAGATGTATGTTTGAAAATGCTGGTGGAAGCTTTGCGTATTTTTTTTTCTCTGTTTGAATTCTCCTTTCAATATTTGATTTTTTTTTATGCACTTTGTAATTATAATCCATTGTACCTTTTTATCTTCTATATTGGAAGCTGCCTTGAATTTTTCATTGTTCTGTATGAAACTTCCCTTCTGTTTCTGGCCAAACTGCTCCCTTGTACGTGTAGCATATTTACATTTCTTTGAAAGCCTCTTTTGCCATATGTGGTGATTTTACTGCTACACAAACAAGTTCAGGCTGGTTTGGTGAGCTATGAGCCACAAGATAAGAGGTAGTCAGCCTTAGGGCACCTTGGCTGAGAGCCAAATGATCCTTTATACAGTATTGTTTTTGCAGGAATAGTAATATATGCAATCCCAGAGCTTTTGTGCTCCAACAACCAGGTAGTCCTTGCCTTACAGCCATTCATTTAATGACCATTCGAAGTAACAGCGGCACTGAAAAACGTGACTGATGACCATTTCCCCAGACTTACAACCATTGCAGTATCCCCGTGGTCAGGTGATCAACATTGAGACGCTTGGCAACTGGCTCGTATTTATGATGGTTGCAGTGTCCTGAGGTCACGTGATCATCTTTTGCGACCTCCTGACAAGCAAAAGTCAATGGAGGAAAGCCAGATTCACTTAATAACCGTATTAACAACTCAATAACTGTAATGATCCCCTAAACAACCGTGGGCAAGGAAAGTCGTAAAATGGGTCAACGCTCACTGAACAATTGTCATATTTAGCAACAGGAATTTTGGCTCAATTATGATTCCAAGTCAAGGAGTCCTACATCATTTTCAAATCCTCTGCTTCAAGGGATCCTTTCTCTATTTAGACTTTTCCTTATGAGGGCCATCCTTAATGTTCCAGCAGACCTCTTTGCCCTACATTCCTTTGCAATTTATTTTTTTTAAAAATATAAATAAAAGTGCTTGTTCTACAATTCCACCCACTTTGGACTACATCAGGGGTGTAAAACTCAAGACTTGGGGGGTGGATCCGTCCCACTCAGTGCTTAGATCTGGCCCGTGGGGTCGCCCTGGAAACAGCGAAGGACCGGCCCGCGGTGCTTCTGCCAGTGAAAATGGAGCTCGGGGAGGGCTGGGTTGCAGGAGGCTGTGGTAGCTGAAAATGCAGCTCGGGAGCCCGTTTTCGCTGGTAGAGCTCATGGGCCATCACAGGCTCCCCTGACACGAGTGACGTCAAGCTGGCCATGCCCACCGTGGCTACAGCCATCCCAGCCCCCCCACGAGGTCAAACAACCCTGATGCGGTCCTCAATGAAATCGAGTTTGATACCCCTGGACTATATTGATTTGCCTAGTGCAAAGTGGGTGGGTGAACTGGAAGTTTGGAAGAAGAATGCTAATGTTCTAAAACACTTCCATCTGTCAACATCTATCACATTGGTTTTACTGATGTTGAAAATTCTGATGTCTCATTTATTGTGATATTTGTGCCTTCAACCATACAGGGTGGCCTTGTTCACCAGAATGTTGGCCAGCCCAAGCTATGCAATAATTCCGAAACCAACTATATTAATATTATATTTAAACACTGACACGATTCTTCGCAGATGCCTAACTTTTGTTTATGCACTTTAGTTAAAATTTTGCAACTGAACCCAATTTGTTTTGCACAGAAATCAACACCACAAAAATTCTCTCAATTTGCACGGGTATAGGAGCACTAGTTTACAAGCTTAAGGATCAACCTGCACAGAAATCAGTAATAAAACTCCAAAAAGCAAACAAAATGATACGCAGATGACAGGGTGCTAAAGACAGCTTGTCCCTGTTCGTATTATTATAACTACGAGTTGGTTATAATACGGAGGATATAGTTTAGTATTACAACTGTTAACCTGGAGTACAGACCAAGGTGACGTTAAGACAGTGGCATTTTATGATAATTGTATTTACAAAAGTGATATGCCAAGTCGATAGTAATTATAACGGTTGAGAGGACAAGTAAAATGTTAGCCTTATATCTTAAGGAGGTCACACTGACATTTCTTGCTAATTATATAAAGAGCAGAAGAAGAAAGATGACAAAAGAACTGTGTTTGTAAGGTGGTTTAATTCTTTCTGTCTTTAGGCAATACTTGTCATCAGTTTCACCTGTCTTACTTCAATATTCACATATCTACTCCAGAATATACAACCCAATAAATACATATTATTATTATTATAGAAGCCAAGTACAGGTCCTACAGAGAGGCTTCAAGCATTGAAAACACAGCTCTGTTCCAATAATGCCCAAAGATATATCGTCTTCGTTATTTGGATTTTAAGGCAAGTGTTAAGTAACATCAAATAAAAATTCATCAACAAGAGAGCTTGCGAAGTGATAGCATCTTATTCCCTCCAGCAACTTTAGTTTGAATAAATGGTAATCTGTTTAGGATAAGAACATGTACGGATGAGGATTGAAAGTGAATTAGGCATGTTTACTGGTTAATGACAGCTGAACATTTGAAGGGATTGTATGGGATCGATAGAATAGAGAAAGTTACAAAGCTATGACTTTATCTGAACATATTTATAACTTGCTTTTCCTCTAAAACCTTCTTTTCTCTTCAGCTATATAACTGTTATAGAGATTGAGAGAAAGATTTGATAATTTGTAACTCATCCATGTTTATGTCTGGCTTCCATGTTTTGAAAATGCAGGTCTACAAAAGATACAAAAAGACCCAAATGAAAAACAACCACACACAAGGCAAAACAAAGCAATTCCAAAACGCTAAAATGTAAAGGAACAAATATAAAGCCATTTCAAAACTGACAAAGAAACGCATTTTAAAACCTGAAAAAAATCCACTCAAGATGGAAAATGCGAGCCTCTTCATAAGAATCAGAGAGATGCCTAGACATACACGAGATGCATATAAATCTTACCTATATCTACTATGCCTATGCATATCACCTAAATGGCTGTGACAAACATATGCTAAACTATATAGATAATAAAAACTATATATTGATTTAACTTGAAAGTTTTGATAAACTGCTCCAATCCCATAGAATTCTTCCCTTCTATTTGTGTATGGATCATTGGTGGCGAACCTTTTACTTACCGAGTGCCGAAAACTATGTGCTTTGCGCGTGCTATCTGCACTTGCGTGCAGCTCCTCCATGTGATGCATGTGCAACTGCATCATCTGTGCATGCATGCAGATTTTGCACATGCAATGCACGCATGTTATGAGCAATCCCGTGTGCATGCGCAGGAGAGTTCCAAAGACCAGCTGGATTTCCTGCTGCAATCACGCATGCACAGCAGATGCCTGAAGAACAGCTGGGTCTGCAATTGCACATGCGTGCATGCACAATGGCATATGCATGCTCAGCTGGAGATAAGTTGGCCAACAGCTTGTGTGCCCAGCAAGATGGCTCTGTGTGCCACCTGTGGCACC
>JANHFJ010009499.1:11589-23257 GCA_032468195.1 Cerberus rynchops
TGGCCTTGGGTGTTCTTTTGTTAATCTTCTGGGTCGTTAGTGTAATCTTCTGGCTCTTTTGTGTCTTGATGTCTTTTATATTAGCCTCTTGAATTGTGACAGCTTGGGTAATGTCCTGGGGGCATGGTTGTAATGCCAGACCAAAGCCCAGAATACAGAATTCTTAATCTATGAATTTGGGATTTGTTTTCATTTGTTTAGAAGAAATGGAATCCGAACCAAAATAAACAATAGTCCTAGCATCAATCAGGTATTCAACTGACACACAAAAAAATTGCAACTGGATAAATAACAGCACAAACACAATGTGTATGCATGCACACTCATGCACATACAAGACTTCCTTTTTCTGATTTCCATATAACTTAGAGAAGAGCTATATTAAGATTTGGTTAAATATTATTATTTCATTCTATATGATTATGGAACCAGCTGCATATGAAATAGCATTCAGAAAATGCAAGAAACTTTTCTCTTCAGGAGGATGGGAAGTTAGTGACAATGGGAACAAGCTTTTGTGAATCACACCATTTTCTACCTAATATAAAATTTCAGCCATTCATCTGAATGCCTGAAAAGGACAAGATGGTTTCCTGATTTTCTGGGATACTATATATAAAATTCAGATTGTGTGGGAGTCAACAGGAGAAAGGAAAGAGCTTACTGATTCAAATATAACTCCTTAACATATTGAGGGCCATAGAAACAGTAATAGAGGGGATGGTATAGAGCTGACTTTATATTCATTCTTATTTGTATATTCATTGTAGCTGTAACTAGAATGTCAGAAAACAGTAAATAATTCATGATGGCAGTTCATGTGTTTCCATGGGAATGATACAAGCTTCCTAAGATTTGATATTCAATATATTTGAAATATCTATCTTTCCATTACTTTTTGTACACTTATTGTTATGTGGAATGATGTATAAACGGAGACTTTTCTTATCAATATTATCTGAATAATATCTTGAAAATTAAAAGATAGACAATTCTCATTTTTTTAAAAAAAAAATGCCCATTTGTTATTTTTAATAAGTACTTTGAAAGAAATACTTTTAATATTATGCATTTTGGAAAGAAAACAGATTAATATATTTATACTTATAATTTATACTTATATTTATACTTATAATTATAATGAGAATTTTTAAAAAACAATTACAAGAAGGACGTATGAGCCTGGCTATGATCAACCAATTGATTCATGTCTTTTAAAATCGTGAGCAGTGCATTGGCATAATATAAGCACTAAATAAGCTGTTTTAAGACTGTAGGCATGATTATCAGCTATTTATGAGACTTCATTCTATGCTAGATTGTGGTAAACATGCTGTGATAAAAACTAGTGAGTACTGTTTAAGAGTGCTTCTGTTATGTCACTATAGTCATAAATAGAAAATGATTCAGTAATTTTAAATAATAGAACAGAATAGAATAGGATTTACCATTACAATTAGGCTTTTTAGTCTCTTCAAATAAATTGCTACAAATAGAAGACCTGAACAATTTATGCACATTGATAATATGAGCTTAAATTTGAAAGTATTGTATAGCCTTTTAAAAACAAAGTATTCAAAATTAAAATAGTAAAATTTCAAAAAAGTGCCATAAAAAAGTGCCATAATTCTTTGAAAATTCTCTGAGCAGGGAAACTCTATTTATGATAGTGTATGAGTGCATGTATGTATATATGGGTCCAACAATGAAATCAATCAAACACCTCTTCAAAGTTTTTCACCAACATTATGTATAACTTGTTCAAAGCATTGTGGACATATTGGATATATGTATTTTGAAATATATTTGAATGTAAGTAGCTTGGGTTGGTACTTGAGCTGTTGAACTAAGCTCCATGCTTGGCAATTTAGTTGCAAACGTTTCATCACCATTCGAGGAGACATTGTCAGCGTGCTTTGAATTGTGCTCATCTGTCAGAGCACTGGAAGTTTAAATACCTTTTGATGTGATGCAAATTAGTGTGGATATTATTTGTTCAGCTACTTCTGAATCATGGTCTGACTTTGGACTGATTGTTGTTACCGAGGCATGGTCTTTGATTTTAAATACTGTCTGTGTGACGTGAATTAGTGTTGTTTGTTTGGTTACTGCTGAGTCACAGTCTGGTTTTGGCCTGTTTGAATGGCTGGTTGTTGTTACTGAGACGTAGTCTGATTTCTTGTGAGCTGATGGGTTCTGATTTTTGTTATTGTGTAGTGGGGTGCCTGTTTGTTCATTTTATTTATTTATTTTATTTATTTATTTATTTATTTATTTATTTTATTCGATTTTTATACCGCCCCTCTCCCTATTTTAAATGCTATCTTCACAGTTAATGCAGTCCTTTCATTCCCAGCGATTGGTAGACTGAATCAATGTCAATACATCTGTTTATTGACTTATTGTGGAAAACCAGTCTTAGAGGAATTATCTTTCTCTCCTTGATTCCACTTGGATTACAACTGTGGTCCTGATTAGATCAAATTTCTGTCTTTCTAAATCTTTGTAGACAGACATGAGGGATAGTGGGTCACATCTTTTGATAGTCAAGAAGTGTTCATGTAGTCTGGTTGATATTTTTCTTCCTTTTTGTCCAGGGGCGGAATCAGTTTTGTTACTGGTTCGGTGCACTCGCATGCGCACCAAACGCACTGCAGTATAGCTTTTCAAACCTCTTTTAGAGGCACCAGAGGCAGCCAGGATCATCAGGAAGGTTCCATAGACATGCCAAACAGCTGATTAAGTAACAACAACAACAAAAAAACAACAACGAAGATTGTATAAGGAAGTATAAGGGCAGCGGTGGGTAAGTGTAAACAATTTCAAATTTCCACTACTGTTTTGGGTGATATGGTGCAATCTGGCTGAATTTCACCACTGTGTTTGGCCAATATAGTTTTTCACAGTTGCTGCGCTGGATTTGATATATGACACCTGACCTTTAGTTTGTTTCTGTCTACTCTTCTGGTTTTGACAGGGTCTGTCTGATAGTTTAGATTGGTTTGTGGGCTACTGCAAGATCATGTACTAATCTTGCTGCTATTTCTGAAATATTCTATATATAGGGAATTGTGATCTGTCTGGTAATTGTTGTTCTTGTTGTGGTTGTTGTATTGTTTTGAGTGTTTGTATTGTTATTATCTTTGGATGACATTTCATGGGTATCCGTTTGTCTCAAAAACTTTGTATAAGTGTTTTTGTTCTACTGTTCTGGCCTATATGGTGTTACAATGAGATTCTACTCTCCCAAACAGTGTTCTGACACAGCTTTGTTTATGGTATTTTGGGTGGTTGCTATGGAAGCTGATGATTTGATCTGTTTGTGTTGCATTCCTGTACACAGATGTAAGGAGTTGGCCATTCATGGTTCTAGTTACAAGGACATCAAGAAATGGCAGTTTATTGTCATTCTTGGTTTCTATTGTAAATTGGATATCCGTGATGTGTTTTTCCTTGTTTTTTCTGATAATTGCACTTTTCTTTCTGAAATAAGAAAATACTTTTGTTCTTATCTATAATAATTGCACTATATAGGAATAATGAAGGAATTCTGAGAGGATTCTGAGAATAGCAGAACTTTCTTATCAACTACTGAAAAAAAAGTTGGTGCTGTACTTCTTAGGAAAATGATAGATGTAAAGATAAAAAGTTTTCTCTGACCAGTCTGACTCTAGGTGGCAGTAAATGTCCCTGTTTCTTAGTCATTGTCAGTATGACTATATACCAAGGTGCACAGAATTCTGTTACCTTCCGACCAGAGTATGGGAATTACAGTAGAAATATAAGAAGATATTTGAATTGAATCAATTGAATCTCTGGGCTGTTTACATAACTGACCCAAATATTTCTTATCCCAGTCCCTCTAGTCATCTTTACCTGACAACACATAATTTTCATATAAGCAGTCAACCAAGTAATTTAAAGTATTAAAAAGCCTGTAAATGACCATAACCTCCATCTCTACTTTGTGTCATTTTTTCCTTCTTTCTTAATGGATCAGACAAAATATCTTCATGTGATTTGTCATGTGTAAGTTAAATGTGGTTATAACTGTGGACAGGGGAAAAGGAAAGGGAAGCACGCCAATCTTTAGAGACAAACATCAAGGCAGATACCTACAGTAATTCCATTTTTATAGACTTCTCCTTGGACTTCATTGCAATTATGGTTATGAGTAGAAATATTTCAACCTCCATTAAGAGCATTCAGAACACAATAAGATTCATATTAACCTGAAGACAGCCAAGACCATTGGGGACTACATATGAATGCTTCAGGATTTCATTAGATACAGTATACAGATTAATTTAATTAGAAGTTTTCATGATACTCTTCCATATTCATGTAAAATGCATCATGCAAATGGAATCTCTTTATATTTCTTAAACTATATTTATTGTGCTGAAATAAATATTGTATAGTCTGTATGTATACATGTATTTGATATCATAAAGGTAGATAGGATGGCATACATCCCCTTTTTATTTTTCACATACACCACCCTGTAATATAAATTGACTTGGCAAACAATGGAAAACCGCAACTCTCTTCATGAGCTTTTATGGGAAAACAGTCTTGGTCCTAATTCTTTGCATCTTCTTGTTCCCAACTGAATAATTTGTTTATCCTTAGAAGAGATTTTATATGCTAACAATAACTCTTTGGAAGATGATATATTCAAGGCTTCAAGTAGAAAACACGAAAACATGGATGCACATCATATAGCATGAAAGTGGTAAAAGGTTATAGTAGAGAATGGATAACTCCCAAACAATTAACATATCATTATAGAATTAGAAAGACTTGATAGAAATCAGAACTGATCTAATCTTATTCACCATGTTGTTATATTGTAGATAAATTGCAAAAACTTTTTAACTGTCCCATTTCTCTATTCATAATTGCCCAACTCTGAGAATGTGGGATCTCAGTAAGCCAATGAAAATACATACTCTGTGGTTCTGTATCATAAACAGACAATATGAACATCATTTCAGCTTGAATAGCTCTTCAAAGCTTTCTGGCATTTCAAAGGTCTCTTGTTAACAAAATAACCTTTTGAGTTAACAAATAACCTTTAAACACTAAGAAGATCTGAACTACAACCAACTTTAAGATTGTCAGATTTGTTTTCATGATTGTGCCCCTACAACTCTGAAGCTTTTACAAGTGCAGATCCAGAAGCATGAGTGTATTAGGGAAAATATTTGAAATAGTAGTAAGAGGCATGTAGAAACTGGCTTAAGAACAGACATAGATTTCAAGATTTTTTAAGTTTGACAGTAAGAATTTATAGGTTTTCAAGTTTTTTTTTCATTTTTTAACAAACAGATCAATATGTGAACAGCATGGGTCTTCGGTGTCATACATTTTGGTACATACAAAAACATTTATCACTTTACAATTAATAGTCTTTTTAATTCCAATAATACTACACTTATTTATGTAATTATCATCTTCTCTTATCTAATTATTCAAATTTTCAATATGTCCTGTTAGTGCCAATCCCTGTTTTCTATGTTACCTGTCTTCTATTACTAATATAGTCTTGATCATTTTATTACATTTAACCATTTATATAACAATAATAATAATAATGATAATATACACACTTTTATTATAGTTATCCATAATTATTCAGAATATACTCCTTCATTGTTCAATTATTCAATATCACATTATATCACTTATATGTCAATCTTATCCTGTATATCATATATCTTACCATAGATATAAAATTATTACTTCATTTATTACATTTCAGCACAATTTATATAATTCTGATAATATTATACATATTCATATTAAGTTTAGGTTAAATTTCCCTTTCCTAATTCTTTAAGTCCAAGTGTGTATTTTATTAGTTCCCCTCTGTCTAGTCTCCCTTCTTATTCTAACTATTAACTATGCCACTGCTGTGTTTGAGCATGTTTTCTCTCTACCGATCATCTCTTACTTGCTTTGATTCTTTAATCAATCCTTTTTTAGCTTGGCTCCCCCGTTTCTCTCTTGAATTTCTATCTCTTGCTGCATCTCTCTCTTGGCCACTCTTTGTAAACTTTTCTCCTCTGTTCTTTCCCATTGTCTATTTTCCAAAAATTATACTTTATCCCTGTCTCTTTTCCAGACCCAATTTCCTGATTCTTCAGTTCCTCTTTTAATTCTCTTATAAAACTCCTCCCTTGATTTATTCCATCCATCCTTATTACTTTTAATATTGTCTCTTTCCTGTTATTTTGTAGATTGTGTACCATTAGTTGGTTAATTGTATATTAACTCCTGTTTTTTGTGTTGACTTCTCCTTTTCCTGGATGTCTGGTCCCTTGTGGTTTCTTGCAGCATATTATCCATTATGTCTACTATGTACTTCAATTCAGTTTTATTTCTTTATACTCAGTTGTCCACATTTACCTTATATTTTGAAGTAAAGATATTATCTCATCCCAAATACTCATCTCTTCTTGGTAAAACATCTCACAACAATTTATTGAATCTTTTTTTTACCAATAATCCAACAGTCATAGGCTCAGGTATTAAGAAACTTCTCCAATAATCCAGCTTTCTTGGATCTCTGTGTCCTCAAGTCAGTCAGTCTGTTACAGTTAAATCTTTATTATAATCCTCAGGGATCTAGAAATATCCTTCTTATTTTTAAATTCCCTTGATCAGTTCAATAATTCATTCTTATTTTTATTTCCACAGTATGTAATTTTCCTTTCCATCAGCAGGTGACAGTACTGAATTGAATTCAAATTCAATGTTAAACAGTTTTTCTAAAGTTCACATTTTAAAAGTAAAATTAATGTAAATAAGTAATTCCAGCACTTCAAAGTGTGTCTCCCAAACACCGCTAAGTCAATTTGAAATCCAATCTTCTGTATTGACCAACAAGATTTTTTTTGCCTTCCCCTTTAAATTTTTCCCTTCAATTCCAAGCCATTTTTCCCCTCCAAATTTCACTTTGCTGTCAATTCAGAATGGTTGTGAGTTTTGAGGGTCAAAAGTAGATTAAAAGCAAATTTCCTCTCACCCAGGTCTGCACACTGTCCACCAACACTTCTCCAGCACAACACTTAGATGTTTACCACTTGCCCAGCTTTGTGGCAGCCATCTTAGGCTGCCTCTTTATCCTGCCATGGCCTGGAGGAATTTAAGCCTGGGGGTTCTTCAGGAGAGTTGAGGGCTCTCCTCAACCTCACCAGGCACCCTGCCTTAGCTTCACTGCCCCTACAGGATAGCTTTAAGCTCCCTTAGGAACCCCTGAGTGGGGGAAGGCTAGAAGAGAAGAGAAGAGAAGAGAAGAGAAGAGAAGAGAAGAGAAGAGAAGAGAAGAGAAGAGAAGAGATCAGCCTCTGCTTCTAGTAATGCTGCGATGTCAACCAGAAGCCCCCAACAAGAAGAATTTCTGATTCTACTTCATGCCAGCAGACTCAATGGATATCTCAGTCTCAGCAAACAGGCAACCCCTACTTGTAAAGATTCTGGCTCCTTCTTTTTCTTATATAAGCAAATCCAACAGATCTATTCTATTCATCTATCCACAAATAACCTAGATTAGAACCAGGCAGGAAGAATCTAGGACAATATATTTATTCATGCTTTGATAAGAGGATTTCAAGCACTTCCTCATTGCTTCTCTTTCTCATCATTGTCTACATTCCTTTACCTACTTCTCTAACCTCCACACCTGCCTATGGGCACAGCAGCCTTTAACTTAGCAGGCACTTACAATCAAGAACTGTGACTTAGTTAGGAAAAAGTTGTTATCTTTTATTGTCCAGTCTAATTCCATCTGAGATGAATTGTTATCAAGATGGGTGTCTTTGTGCATTCTCAGGGTTCTAAATAATTTATATAATAAAAAGGTTCAAAGTTCTAAATAATTTCATGATTATTGTTTTGTTCTCTTCGTTTTGATTGCATTTAAAAATATTTGTATTTATGCTGTTTGAAGATTCTGAAAATGTATTCTTTATTTTCTCATTTATCTGATAGAGGATGAAGAGTTTATTTTGTCAAGCTATCATCAATTGTGTAAATAATATAATACCCCTATTTCCCCTAATACTGAGATAGTGTTTGATCAAAGTGTACTTGCTGATAATTAAATGAACCCTCTCTGGCCATGGTAACAATAGAAGTGATGCATAGAAGCATTTTTTGCTTATGGGAACATTCCAAAGCAATGAAAAGTGCCTTACTGCTTTTTGCTTCAACTAAGAGAATCAAATTGGCTGTATAGTGTGATGGGCCACAAGATAAATACAAAGCTGAGCCATCTTGCACCGGCCAAGTGAATTAAATTTTACTGAAATGTTGCTATGACTGTTTTTATTAATAGTTACTTTTACAATTTGTACAACATTTTAATCAGGAATGTTAAAAAGAACATACTAGTATTCTGAACCTCAGTTTTAAAATATACTAGAAAACCTATGTCCCATTGAGACATTGCTTCAAAAATATTTCCTTACTTAAACAGAGAAATAGAAACCAAGGGCAGGCAAAAAAGCAGTGGGAGCAGGAACAATTTCTCGACTTCCTTCCACCTTCCCTAATGTGTTTCCTTGTGGAAATCTGGCAGAGAGCATCAGACATTTCCCTTCCCTTCTCTTCCCAGCAGGCAGATAAGTGGCTGCTGCTGTGTGAGAGGGAGTGAAGGACTTTGAGACTAGCTGGGAAACTGTCATAGAACATTGAAAATGAATATCATGTGAATGCAGTATTGCAGAATGCAGCCCAGCATGTATTTGTATTGTTTAATCCATTGCATACTTATACATGTTAAGACTACTGGATTTAGTACAGCTTATAAAGTACAAAGAACCAGGAAGCCTATCAGTTTTGTTAATATAACTCCCTTATGCATTTTTGTATTCTGTATAAAGTGTTTTTACAATATTAGTACAAAACAGTTTGATCAGTTTTCATAATGCTACTAACGGCTTGTGGGAATGAGCAGTAAGTAAGCCCTTTATATACTATTATTTGTAGGGCATATAAATACCCTCAATGTCCCTTTTTTCTGGCTTTTAGATTTCCTGAAGAATATTTTAGTTCCCTCCCTTTCCTTTTGGACTTTTATCTTATGTATTATTGCCAAATCTAATTCTGTAAATACTTATTTCAGTTCTTTAAAAAATAAAACTTTAAAAAGGACAGATAAAGTTTTAAAATGTATCTTTATTTATGAAAAGCTATATGTAACTGTGTATCATATAATTTCCATAGCTGAATCTAATAAAGCTTCGTTTTTTTGATTGCATGAGAAATATTTTATCTGTGTTTCAAATGAATAAAACTGATAGGGAAGTATTATAAAGAAAATCCAGAACTAATATGCCAAATATAATATAAACTGGAACACAAGTTTTCTAAAAATAATAATAATACCAGAGCTCACTTTTTATTATGTTTAAACATGATTCTTTCAATGCATTTTGTAAGACAGATATAACAGAAGAGCGGCTAATTGTAAATACCCCCCCTCACAAAAAAGGGACAAAGAAGAAGGAAAAGGTCCAGGTCAGTAATAGAGAAATAGTATATTTGAAAAGGAAAAATAAAATTTCCTGGTGGAGGTCAGCAAGGGGAATCAAATAAATCCCTCTGATTCATGCAGAGTCATGCATTAAACACTTGAGATTTGAAAGGAAAAGATTTGGAGACTTTTCCCCTCTTTCCTGCACAGATAATTGCCTTTAATAACTAAGTTGCTATTTTGGCTTCAGAATATCAGCTTTCCAAATTAGTTGAGTTCTGAAAGTCCTCTGGAGCATAAAATCTCTGATTAAACACTTTCTAAAGTTCATCCTATGGGTAAAAGTAAAAAAAAAATCCATTACTTTAGAAGGAACAGTCATATCAGATTCATCAAGATAGTAATACTGGGAGCGAACTGGAATAAATGGAGGCAGCTTACTCTATAATAAATAGTCATTGAGGAACTCTATTTATAATTTGAAAAATGGTTATGATGCTGTCCAATAATAAAATGAATCCTAAGGTTATTATATGCTGTCTTAAATCCAAATGATGTTGTATTAATTTCAGAGTTACTGATACTACAAAAACAGAATTTTAAATCATCATCCTCTTCCTCCTCTTCCTCTTCTGCCACCTCCACCCTCTCTTTGTATCATATATTATGATAGGTTGGCTCTGATATAGATCTCAGCTATTCACTGAAAGGTAAAATAAACAGTAGATGGGATGGGTGTGCATAACCTGCACAATGTCCAATTCAATATCGTCTATGGATCCACCTGTGTTGTGTAGATTAGAATCTCAGTGGACTGGAAGAAGAAACACTGTATGAAAAAAAGGTAGGAAATGAGTGCTATGTGTTGCTTATTGCTCATCAAATGTCTTGATACAGGGACAGTAGGGGAGAAGGGAAAATAGGATGTAGGGATCAACAGATCTCTGCTGAAATCACACACTTGTTTGTGGACAGCCTGGGCATTGAAGAAATGGTTGCATAAACTTGTTTTCACTGCAACTTCTGTATGTACATGTGTGGTTCTGGGTAATCTCATGAGTCATCAATATATTTCAAATTTATGTTCTTTCCTTCTTTTTTCTCCACAATTATACCTCTTTTTAGTTGTAAACATTTTCATCTGTCCCACAAAATATTTATTAACTAGTTCCAAATTTTTAACTTATAAATTGTAAACCATGTATGTATTTGTCATATTTGCCTCCCTTCATCTGACCCTTCAGAATCTCTTCATCTGACCCATTCTGATTTACTAATGGCTAGAGGCACATACTAGGCAGCATCACTAGAAATATCAAACATTGGCAGAATAAGGTTCTATTGTGTTGGAATATAGTTAGTGGATTTTGAGGTAGAAATCATTTTCTAAGATCAAAATACAGTATAATCTGAAAATGTATAATTATTTTTCATGAAGTTTAGTATGTTTATCACATCGTAGTGTTCCACTTTTTCTTATGGGAAAAACAAAACAATATAAAAATCAAACAAGCAACCAAAAACTCATGCAGACTTTTAATAAACCTGATTTTAAGCGAGTAAAACTCAGATTCCTAAAAAAAAAAAAAAAAGTTGGAATCACATTTTGAAGCAGTTCATTAAAGTTATTTCTTTGGATAGTGAGATGGCAGCATATAAATGTAATAAATAAATAAAAAGAAATAAATCAACAATTACAGCTGTAGGAGTAACTCTTTTTGTGATTTCCCCTTCTACATTAAATCCATTGTCACAAATGTTGCCACATTCATAACAACCACTGGAATGGATACAGAGTTTTGTCTGTCTTAGGTCAGAGTCTGAATTGCATACTTAAATCTTCTAAAAGAAGGTGCTCCATAGGTTTTCTTTTTTATTTATAAAAGTTTTTTTTTTAAACAAACATACAAAAAACATACACAACATAAAAAACATATAAACTTAAAAAAACACCATCCAATTCTATGCTTACAGCATGTCAGTTGGTTACAAAAGAAAAAAAAAATGTGTGCCATTCTTTCATAGTCTTCACTTGTAACTATATTATAAATTATCGTTTTGTTTATCTTAATATATATTCATATCTCACCAATTTATTAATATTCTTTTGACTAATCTATTATTCCACCATTTTTATACGAGATAATTCTCAATATTTAGAATTCCATGTTCAACCAATGGTTATAT
>JANHFJ010009500.1:55823-67305 GCA_032468195.1 Cerberus rynchops
AGTCAAGGCTGCATGTTAGTACCATATCACCTATAATTAATAAAATCTATTGATTTAGCTTGAAAAGAGATATACATGTTTCTCTGGGATATCAGGTAGAGTCAAAATGGTCTTCTGACCAGGAGCACATTCATACTTTCAACTTCTTTATTACATTGACTTACACTCTTTACACTCTTCTTTTGTAATTAACTATATATTCACATGTCAAAAGGTGCTTGAACTGAAGAGTGTCACACAGTTCCAAAGAGTTACATACAGTAGTCACACTAGAAGTCAAGTGATGGACCAGAAACTGTGAATTCCAATCCTCTTTTATGCAAAAGACTGGCTTGATGATGTTAGCTCATTCCTTCTTTTCCAATTCAATCTATCTCACAGAATTGTTGGGTCATTCATTCTCAGTCCACCTTCTGGTTTGGGTGCTAATATCATCAGTATGCCTATTATGTCCAATTATATCTTTTGATTCCAGGCCAGCCAAGTGAGACTATCAAGGTTCTGTCCCAATGTCTAGAAGCTGTGTAGGGGAGGTGGGGGTGAAATTTCCAAGGGACAATTGGCTTACTCAGGAGTTCTAGAAGATGAAATTAAAAAAAGACAATTGAAATGCTAATAGTGGAAAGATGATCAATATGATCATATACAATAATATGATCAAACACAAAGTCCATGTTGTGGACATAAGGGTGATAAAAATAAGTGATTGTGTATCCTTATTTCACTAGCAAGATGTTATCCTGCAGATTGTTTAAGATGACCTTCATCTGGTTGCCTAGGGTGAGTTGTAGATCTTTCAGACTGCTGGGATGAGTTTGCATGATTTTATTAAGAAGACTAATCCCATTCACCTGGAGTTGGACAAAATATTTGCATAACCAGAGAAGATAATGGGTAATGTTCTGTAATGTTTCTTGTAATTTTTTATTTTTTGAAAACTAACTAAAGCTCCCAAAAGATCTTAAATAAACCCAAAGACTCAGAAGCCCTAGGAGAAAAAAAGCAGGACTCAATGTGAATTTACATGTAAGGACTATAATAGTCAATAAGTAGATAAACAGGCAGAAGACTAGCAGCCCTCATCCATGAACATCAATTAGCAGTCAGAAGATGAAAATTCCTTAACTACACATCACATAGACTGATTTCATCATAATTTCAATGGAGAAATAGTAAGCATCCTAGACCAGGCTAAATCCAAAAATGGTAGATAATTCTGGGAAGCACTTACACAAATCAGCCATTAACAGCACATAATGCTAAACAACATTACATATCATTCAAAAAGATCACAACACCTCCTGACTATCAATCAACACCCAAATAAGCAGAGATTAAGACCAAGCAGTAAGCAATACCAAGAACACTCCTACCAACACTGACCAGGCAAAGCATAAACAAAGAGCAAACCCCACTCCCTTCGAGCACTGACAATGTCACCTAATGTGGTAATGAAACATCTGCAAGAAAACAACCAAACTCAGAGAGTATCAAGGATCCCACAATAAAAGATGAATCCTGGCAGAATGGAATTGATAATGAAGTATTGTTCATTTACTTAGTGTATGGTGATATTACATTAGTCAGGATTACAATGCTAATACAAAATAATTGGCTGCTGCTGATTTCTAGTTCATTCAGTTCACACTTGTGTACTATCCAGAATGCATCACAGGGGGCAAACTAGCTCCATAGAAGGCTTGATGGCATTTTGCGGCATCATCTGCATTCGGGTATCATGTTTGGACAGGTCTGGCATCGGCTGAATTTGTACTAGAGGTAGACAGAATTGTGGAAGAACATCTTGCTGTATCACTGAAAAACTGGCAAGCCCATTTTGAAAACTGAGCAGGTCCAATTAAGGTGTCTGGAGTAAACCATCTTAAATCATAATTAAGATATTATGAGCAAAATGCAAGCAAAATATACACATACTGAATTATCATGAAACTGTTTATTTATTTATCCCCTTGGATGCTTTCACCAGAATAAGATATACCGACCACGTATCTTGCTAGTCTTGCCAGCTTCTTTAATAGAGTGGCTTAGCATCACTTTTCCTATGGCCTTGGTGGTCTTCCTTATGGGCACTGATTAAACCCTTGGCATATTTTATATCATTACAATGCCCCCAAACTATTCTTCACTATGTTCTCAACTTGCCACTCACGTTTACTTCCCCTCTGCAAATCTCTAGCTATATTGGATTGTTTGTCATGAGGCCATTCATTTCAGTTGAATTACAAGCTAGACAGAGAGGAAAGCAATCACAAAGGCTCACCCGCATTTACCAAATTCTGCATGAGTCCAACCAATACATACTTCTGAATATTGGTTTGTCAATTTAAATTTATTCTCAAGGCCAATATAGGTGGTGCTAGACAAAAATGCTATGTTATCCATAGGTGGGTATTAATCATAACAAACTCTCCAGTTTTATTTCCTTCCTGTTTTTTATTTATCCCACACTTTTAGTGATCCAGTTGCTTATTGCATCTTTATTTAATACTGCACATGCCTAGGAACTAGCAATCCAATTTAAGCAAAAATTATGATAGTGTATTTAAATAGTCTATATAATGAACAAGGTGCTATATAAAGTACAAGTACATGACATCACCTTTGTGTAATCCCACACACATTTCTTTTATATGCCAATGTTACTTTTAATGTGGGCCTTAACCTTTAATAAAACATGCACTATGAAACAAATTATCTTGTCTATGACAAATATAGCTCATTTTTTTTTTTTTATATTTTACTTTCAGCTATGGCAAGGACAGGTTTTAGGTATTTATTGTACTGAAAGAATTCCCTAATGTAATCCTCTGCTTTATAAATCTCATTGAATAGTATTCTAATCAAACCAGAGCTTAACTCTCTCCCCACCCTTGCAATTTTTTCAAAGTTGTAATTTGATATTCATTACACAAGACTGTGGAAATCAGACGAAAGCTTAATTAAAGCTGAATGATATAGCACTGATCCTTAATTCCTTGGGCTATATTCATATTGCTGTACATAAGGATTTCTAGGAGCTGAATGTTTTGGATTTGATCCCTTTTCATGTGTAGATAGTGTTTAACGAGGGGGGGAGTGTCTTCAGACTTCATTGCAATTGTGAAGAACTTAGGATCCTCAGATATAGGATAGGCAATTTCTCCCCCATAAACTTCAGTTTGCCCATGGAAACTTCTTTTGGTCCTCCCGCCCCATCAGATTTATTCTTAGTCTTTTAATTAACAAAGAAATAAACAGGAAGCTGTCATGTTGCAAAGCAAAATGCTACTTATCTGCCTTTTCTAGACGTTCAACTTCATGGATTGCTGTAGCCCAGTGTTTTTAAATACATCTATGTGTCCAAAGATAAACTAGGGAATAAGGTGTTTCTAGTAAGGCTAAGGTAGGGAACAACATTATCAATTTGCTGTTCAATCAATACATATTTTGGGACTAGGTGTGCCCATCAAAGCAGCCACACACTGGCAACATTCCAAATATGTTCATCAAGACCCAAAATTTTCTATTTCTGTTCCAAATATTAGACTTCAGTTTCCATTCTCCCTGGCTGAAAGGCTGTGGGGAGTTGGAATCCAGCAATATATCTCCACTTCTGCCTTGTGAAGCCACCTTCTCTGATTCATTAGTCAAATGGGCAGATTGATGGTACATCTTAACCTCTCTGCCCTTTGCATTCTGTGATTGTACATTTTGGCTACAATCATAAATCCACTTACCTATGACTTAGCCCAATTAAAATGAGTCAATAGGACTGTGCAGTAAATTCACTGACTTTATCATGACATAACTAGCCACTGAAGAAATATTCTCAACAGAATAGTGTGGAAACATAGATAAAAAAGGGAGCTGAAGAGAATTTGTTTGTTCAACATGAAAACATGTGAAAAGTTACTGTAATATGAATATTTATTCCAAAGTATATGTTCAAGAAATTTACTTCTAAGATGGGTGCCTAAGATAATAGCTATAGTGGTTTTCCAAAATAAAATAAGAAAATGGAGCAGGATATGAAGCATTTCCATATGAAACATAAAACAATATCTTATTAGTTGCCTTTGTCTTTGAAAAGTATGGTTTTTGAGAGAAATGCTTGCTAGCAGAAGACTTTGATACTGTACCAGTCAAACTAGTAACACCCCACTCCCCTCAAAAGAAAAAAAAATGACTTAGGGTTATAAACAATATGAAATCTCTATCTTAAAATTTGTAGCCTCCATCATTATATTAACTCCCTTAGTTGTAGCACAATTTAAAAAAAAACTATAAACAGTAATGTTTTCAACTAATAATATCCTGAATAGATTTTTTTATCTTGTAATAGGTAAGTGCGGATTACCCCATAACCAGAGTGTAATGAAATTGTCAACATTCTCTTCATTTCTTCGTTTCTTGACAAATGGTGTGAACATATCACCTTTTTCTCCTAATGGAAAACCTAACTGGAATATATCAAAATGCTATTAGGTTTTTCATTTTCTTCCACCTAATGCTGTGGAATGCATACAACCTTCATGGATCCAGCCCTGTATCCTCATCCCTGATAAAATGACTATAAGAGGGGGGAAGATATCAAGTGGAATCATTCATTTATTTTTTATTCCAATTCCTTTGTCTTTCACTTAAAGTGGTGTGAGGGGATTTCCTTGCTTTTGCACTTGTAAAGGGATTTTTTCAAACTGAAATGTGTTTAAAATGTCATCTAACTTCACTATGTAAAAACACATATACTTAATTTGAGCATGTGTCTAATTAAAGAGTTTAATTAGACAGTCAGTGGAGTCAGTGGAACTGTCAAAAGAATGGAAAATGCAGACGTTATGCATGCGAATCATATTTTTAGCATATAGCATGAAAATGCAATTGCCATTGCCTTACAGAGCCTTCTTATTGCAATATTATGTGAAAATAAAGGGATCAAATCACTTTATTCTCAAGAGAAATCTATCTATCCTATTCATTCTTTAATTCATTCTGCCTTAGCTCAGGCCAATAATGGGATATACAATAAATCCGCACTTGCATGCATAACATGTTCATGTCAGTGTTGAGACTCTAGAAGAAATTCCTTTGATGATATACCTCTTTTTCCCTTTCCTCTAATATGATTGCACAGTACAAAGTACACATAGTCTTGCTACTGAAATATAGGAAAAAGTCCATGTTGGGAAGTTGTGGACCATAACATGTTATAAAAGCTGGAAATCAAGTTTAACTTGCTAACAATGTGTTGACTTCTTTCTTGCATGAGAAATATTTTGGTGAATCATTAGATAGGGTAGCATTTATTGCTTCATAAGATGACCATGTCATTATCTTAATAGAAAATATTCCCGTAGGAAGTGCCCAGATTGTTTCTAGTAGAAACTAAACTGCTGGGTTTATCTGGAAGATTTGGCACATGAATCAAGACTGTGGGATGAAAAAGAAGACAGCTGTCAGACAGCATGTGTCTACTTGGATGACACATTATCCAAAGTATGAAATTTAGGTTTTCATGGCCACCTACCTTGCTTACCATACAGAGATTAAATATAGTTATGAGGCAGTCAGTCTATTCATATTTGCAGAACTTCAAGCAGAGGGCTACAAATTTTGGCTGTGTTTGATAGTCATTGGTTCACTGATCTTGCTTTTTTCTTCCAAATAACCGAAGAATTTGGAGGAAGAATTTCCTCTTCAAACTGGGTTTCAATAGCGGAAGAGATTCACACTGCTTCTAAGTATGTCCAAAGAACAGACAGAAAACAGAAAATGTATCATGAATTCCAGCTATAGTACCAATCAAATAAATTAAACTTCTTGTTTTTTCTACTAGTGCTTATTTGAATTAATGAAAGAGAGCTTGAGTTAGAATGTTTTCCTACCAAAACAACAGAACATTTCAAAGAGAGAAGTAATGGTGTTCTTGAGCTTATCTAGTTTCCAGGTAGCCAAGGGATGTGTTGATCTTTTTTCTTTCATAATACAATACTTTCTCCACTACTTTGAAGCTTTCCTATTATATGTTTAATTACATTCCAAAGTAAGTTTTATAAGAAACCTCATACTGGATTTTATTAATTGTAGTGTTCCTGAGATGTTTAATGGAGTATTCCTTTAAGAAATAAATAGAGAATTTTTCATTCTCCTGGAGAAATTTGTAAATATTGTCCATCCAATTTCTTTGCTTATTTATTTTCCAGATTTCTGCTGATATACTCATCTGGGTTGGAAGTTTGGACGGTGCCAAAAATTCTGTTTTTGAAGGAGCTTCTGGCCAGGGGATATTGAGGGATTCTTAGGATCAGTGAAAAGCATTCCTAAACTTACTAAATTTTGTGGAACATTCATGTTAGGCCTCTCTGTGTCTTCCTCATTATCTTTTGAACATTTATTGAACTAATGATGATCAATATGTTAATGATATCATCCAAAAATATGCAAAATATAACATTTAAATTGGAGCTCTCTTCATGCATCACATTTGCTGTTGCTGATTAAGAATGACAGAATAGTAAATTTCAACCTCTGCATGACCACACATTGACCACATATTGACATTAAGGTTGCTTGCAGAAGTGAAATTCAATAGGTTCTAGCCTATTTGCTAGAACTGGTAGAAAATTTTCTAAGCAGGTCAGAGAACCGGTTGTTAGAAAAAATCTCTTTTTTTACACTTTACAGGGTTAATCCTGTAAGGAAGGCAGGAAAAAAACATTCTGGTGTTGTTTCCAGCCTAATCTTTATTGCCCTGCTTACAGAAACTGCCCACCCGGTCACATGACACCCCAGACATGCCCACTAAGCTACGCCCACAGAACCGGTAGTAAAAAGAATTGAATTTCACCATTGGTTGTTTGTAAAATGGCTCAAGTACAATCTGCAGTATTACTAGTTAGGTCCTAAGAAAGCCTCTTTTCTATACTCCTGAAGAGTTATTGTCAGAAATAAACTAGATGAATCTAAGACATGCATAATTAATAGAAGTACCTCTTCTCAAGTCAGTGTCCTAGAACCAACTCATTGACTAGTTCTCCAACAGTGCTAATCAAAGAGCATTCATTGCTGCCCCTGGAAAACAATGCAACAAAAGGACAGCTGATGAATTTCAGGACAGTTCATACAGAACCACCCTGAGTTGATGGGAGTGAAATGGTTTACCAATTTAATGAATAATCCTCCTCTTCTTCCTCCTCCTTCTCTTTCTGCTCCCATCTCTAGACCACTAAATTTTGTTCCCTTACTCAATAGTTTATTCTAGTTGTCATCTCCAAGTGTTGCTTTAGTATATCTGATTTCACTGCCTTGGGGATGTTACTACCGGTTTACACTCTTGGTATCAGATTAGATTTTTTTTTCTAGGAAGGGAAGGTATCCTTACTTGCTGAAAAATAGCCTCATTCAGAACAGCAGAATATAATCTCACTCCCTGATATTCGGCATATTTCTATGCACATAACATTTCATGATATCTCTTTTCTGTGTTAAGAATTAGAGCTCTTAAAACCTTAAAAAAATATTATTTGGCAGAAGTGCTTTGAATCATGTGAAAGTGCAAGCCCGACAATTCTTTAATTCTTTTTCAAGCTTTTGTTGAAGCCTGAGAAAAGACTTAGCTGAGGAAAATATATGATTCCTTTTAATGAGTCATCTCTTTAAGGTAGCAATTCCTTTTTTTATGCCCATACAGAAGCTTTAAAAAGGGTATAGCTGCTTTAATGAGGTATCTATACAGGTCATTCCTCCTGCATGCCAAAAAACACCTCTTCAGAATCATTTTCAAAACCCTATTAAGTATTAATCCAGAAGTTGCTTCACCCATTATGTGCAGATCATCCTAATTATTGCCATTTCTTCTTTTCAATAGAGATAACACTAGGTACTATTTGAAATTTTGTTTTATGTTGAAAGAACAATAAGATGAATAAAAACTGACTATCTTTCATTTCCCAAAATGGGTAATCTGACACTTCTGTAAGGTTCAGCTTCACAGTGAAACGCAGCATTTAATTATTACATAGAAGAAACATTCTGAAGATTCAAAAGTTGCTATCTATATTTCAGTTTTTCCACCAGGATTGGAAATGATCAAATATTCACCCTCCTCACAATGAAAGAAGCTGTGCCAGATGTTTTAAAATCTGGGCACATCAAGTGTACTTATTTAAGCAATTATTTTTTTTTCTGCAATGTGTATTGTATTACTTCTTGTAGTCTAGTCTGTTAATACATAGAGTGCTTTACAGAGCATGTAAGCAAAAGAGAGAATAATCATGTCTCTGTTCTGGGAATTAAGATAATATGGAATAAATGTGGAGAATGTATGTGAAAGTGTAGAAAACTCATTTCTAATGCCAGATGAAAAAGAGCAAAATATTTAGATTCATGTTGTGCAGAAACTAAGGGATAAATTTGTAGCAAGGTTTTAACTTACCAGCTAGTAAGCACCAGGTTGGGTCTATGAGTGTAAGGAGACAGGTTTGTCTGCTTTTCTTCTCCAATGCAGCCATTGTGTCAACCAGGGTTATCAGCCGTCTTTAGAAAAAGTCAAGATCAAATTAACTAGCACCCTTTGGTCTCACAATAATAACATCCCTAATTGCACACATAGTAATTTACATGATATTACCCTATAAGCATTGTGCTGCATTTTTTTTATTTAGAAGGATATTTTGACTTAAGCGCCTTTTCTCAAAGCATCAGAACTACTGTATTGCTTCTTGATAGCATACACAAAACCTAGATATTGAATTGCATAGGGATTTGTAAAACATTGCCATTTTAACAACAAAGGCACACACATTATCACTTATCTATACAGCAAAATCATAACAAAGTGAGTCCTAGCTAAAAATTTAAATTTCTAGAACATTCCAGAATATGTCAACAAGCAGTAATGTTTAACATTCCAGTGTAGGTGGTGTTTGTGTCTTATTTTTAATTAGAGAGGTGAAATATCTACCTCATTCGTTTCCTTCAGCCATAGCCGTTCAAAGTGGATGCTCCTTCCACTAGATATCTGTCAGAAATCTGGATTGGATACCCATTACTGAGATTGATAGGCATTATCAAACCTCAAAATACGTGTGTGTTCTTTTTTTAAATATTAGCTGTCACATTGTGATAAGTTGTGTTTGGTTGTACATTGCATGGCATAATGTATAACCCAGTGGGCTTAGTTCTGAAGGGGAAGCATATCTTATATTTTAAACTCCATGCTGAAGAAAAAAAAAGCAGAATGGACAGCAGCAGCTAAAAAGAACACATATATAAAACAAGAGAAGTGTAGAAGAAATTTTAAAAAATACTACCTGCATTTTAATACGTAGTTATTTTCATTACAGAAAACCTTCTATAAGGAAAATAAGAATGTTGGTGCTTTCAGATGGATTTGGGCACTGAGAGGCATGTGAATACTTAATTTTTAAAAAAAATCTGAATTTCTGTTAAATAGTTGTTTGTTGAGGTAAAGTGACTTGGTTTGAGCAGGATGCCACCAATGAGTATAATTTCTGGATTTGTTGTTTATCTCAGGGCTACACAACTCTATGTCCTTCCAATCATTTTGAACCATCCTCAATTTAACAACTGAATAGTGTTAAATCTGTTAAAAATAAATGTAATTATATGAAGATGGGATAAGAGGGACATTACATTCAAATAACCTCTATTTTTGGATGGTAAAAACTACAGTATATAATTACAATAATAGCAGGAAAAAGTAGATTGAATCTTTTTAAAATGTAGTTTTATTCTGGGTATCATTCTGTTCATTATGATAGCCATTTTCTCATTGTACCATACACATATGACTTTCAACTGAAAAAAAAACAACAGTTGTGGTGTCATGATGTATCTTCTCTGGTTGTTCACTTTATATATCTATGCATATTTATGTGTGTTCAGTCAATCTGGAAAAAGTACCAAGTGATTTTGTCTTTCTAGATCTTTATCCAGCAAAAGGAGTCATACTAATATTTTCATACCTAATGACACACATTGGTATTCCACATATTCTCAAACTGTGGTTCACAACCCATAGGAAACCAACAGCAACTTGAGGATGGTATATGTGTTCCTTGGTGTGTAATTGCAGTGTGTGCATGCATTATTTTAAAAACTTTGTCATAGGTAAGATACAATACCTCAACTTTTGAGTATTAAGGCATAAGGCAAGAAACTAGGACACTGTGAGTTCTAGTCCTGTTTTAGGGATGAAATCAATGGGGTCGTATTGGGTCAGTCATTCACTCTTTAGCAATTCTCTCTTAGGAAGACACAATGGCAAACCACTTCTGAAACCATGCCAAGAAAACTTCAGGGACAGGCAGTTGCCAGGAGACAAACAATTCAAAAGCAAAAGAGAAAGGGGGGAGGGAGGGACAGAGGGATAGACAGAAAGGGAGAGAGAGCTTACAAACTATTTTTCACTTAGGTTCTTCTTAATAGCAATAGCACTTAGAATTATATACCACTTTACAGTGCTTTCCAGCCTTTTCTAAGCAGTTTACAGAGTCAGCATATTGCCCCCAACAAGCTGGGTCCACCTCAGAAGGATGGAAGGCTGAGTCAATCTTGAGCCTGGTGGGATTTGAACTGCCAAACTGCAGGCAGCAGAAGTACTGCAGTATTGTGATACTGCACTTTAACCACTGCGCCACCAAGGCTCTTAATGGAAGCATAAGAATTTTATGAACTACCAAGAATCTTATACTCTTTAAAATACATACATGCCTACACCCATCTCTATTACAGAATCAGAATAGAGCTGGAAGGAACCTTGGAGGTCTTCTAGTCCAGCCCCCCAATCAAGAAGGAGACCCTTTCAGACAAATGATTGTCCAGCTTCTTCTGAAAAACTTCCAGTTCAGAAGACAACGTCAGAAGGCAAGCTGATCCACTGGTTAATTGTCCTCATTACTAGGAAGTTTGATGCGATTCCAGGTTGCTTCTCTCCTTGATTAGTTTCTATCTGTTGTTTCTTTTCTTGCCCTCTGGCGCTTTGGACAATAAATTGACCCTCTCTGCCTAACTGCTAACATGTCCCCCCCCCAGTCCTTATTTTCTCTAAACTAGCCAAACCCAAATCCCTTTCCTTTGCACTTTTCCCAAAATCTCAACATTTTTTTTGTAATGTGACCACAACTGGATGCAGTATTCCAGATGTAGTCTTACTAAGGCTTTATAAAGTGGTACTAATACATCATGTGATTTTGATTCTATGCCTCTGTTTATACAACCAGGGATTGTATTAGCCTTTTTGACTGTTGCCACATACCGCTAGCTTATGTTTAAGTGATTGTCCACTAAAACTCCAAGGTGCCCATCACAGTTATTGTGTCATGCCCATGTCAGGCTTGGACTCTGAGGCAGAGGAGGAACAGCTGCCAGAGATTAGAAGAATGCCTCTGTTGGCTGTGGAGGAGGCAGGGGAAGCCCACAATCAGGCCGGGCAAGGCAGGAGTGAGCAAGAGAGAGAGGG
>JANHFJ010009500.1:69586-79985 GCA_032468195.1 Cerberus rynchops
AAGGGAAATCATCCAGGTTTAAAGAAAGATCACATGCTCTCCAGAAAGCAAAAATATCAATGCCAAGCTTGCATCCTGTCTCTTGGAAGTACACCTCAAAAAGACAGTGCCAAGAATCACTAAAGCAGTGACCCCTCCCCAGATAGAAAAAGAAACCATGAAGCAGGAAAAAATTCAAACACAATACAAATAATTATTTTAAAACTAAAGCTCATACCAGGCAAGCTCAAGTGTAAACACTTGAGATAAGCCTAACTACAAAGAAAGCAATTAATGCCAGAATGCAGCAAATTACAAGAACAAATAGACACAGCAACTAGCCAAATTTCTGCAGCTCATTCTTTTCAGGAACAGAGATTAACCTTTTTCCTTCCAAACAAAGCTGAATAGGGAAAATGATCCCATCAATAAACACAGGATTAAACATCACCAAGCACAGAATTAAACTTCACCAAAATTTCAATGTAATAAGGGGAGAATCAGTTTCTGTAAGGAAGACAATAAAGATTAGGCTGGAAACAACAGCCTTATTTACAGAATTAACCTTGTAAAGTAGAAAAGAAACAAAAGGAGATTTATTCTAATAACCGGTTCTTGGAACTGCTCATAATTGTTACCAGGGGTTCTATGAACTAAATTTCACTTCTGGTTTAAAGCAGTTGTTAGCGTGCACGTTGTTGCAATTGAAACAGAAAATGTCATTTACAGGTAGAACATTACTATGTATAATTTTATGTGCAATAACTAGCTCTGACTGCAAGCAGCGTAGTTCTAAATTGTTCAAATTGAGAATTTCGAGCCTAGTAGTGTAGGGAATTCTATTGCGTACAGAAGAATGCAAGACTTTTATCTTGATTGTACTTATATCAGATATATGGTGGGGACTCCAAACAGTTGAACAATACTCTAATATTGGTTGTGCATAGTATTTATAAGCTATAATTAACAATACAACGTTTCCAGAAAAAAAACTGCACAATATTAAATTAACAACTCTTAATGCTTTTTTGGAAATACTGTTACAATGAACTTTGGAGCAAAGATCATCAGAGATAAGCATGCCTAGGTCCTTGACATAGTGGGGATCATCAGGTAATTCTATGCCAACTAGTTTATACTTGACATTCTGATTCACTAATTCCTTGACTTGTAATAAGGAAGATGAGGTACAGAACACTCAGGTTTGCAAAATGTAGTTATTATAGCAAAACTCAATAAAAGTAGTTTTAGCCTGTGGAGATGGTTTCATGGTTTGGACTTCCTAGTGGTTCTGGCAAATGAGAAGACATAGTGGTCTATTTATTGTCAAAATATCTCAGAATAAGTGTAACACGTCCTCTCATCCTAATTATGTTCTCTTTGCTTAAAGCGATTTTTATAATTCAAATAAATGTCCACATATTTTATTATGTTTTAGAAAAAAACTAAAGAGATGTGTTAAGCCTAAAACAGTTTTTGACATGCTTGTGGGAGGTAAAAAAGTAATCCCAAAACAGAAAGAAATTTGGAAAAACAGATTGAAAATGTCAGTCCTCTACCATGCAGTGATAACATCACATCATTTCCGTATCTTCTAAAACTCCCAATCTTCAATTTTAATTTTTATGATCATTAAGTGGGACTTTTAAATCACAGCTAACTTAAGCCTTGTTAATTTTAATCAAACTTACATGTGTGTAAATCTGGATTGTGTGAAGATCTTTCAACATTAAAGTGCACATTGCAAGACTATTAATTTCTATTATTAATCAGTTTGGTTGCCAAGTTATTATGGTATCGGATCCCATCCAGGGCGAATCCAGGCCTTTTTAGAGCATACTGAATGTTTCTCTTACATCCTGAACATTATTTAGATCTCTCTTCATTAACAACTGAAATAAACATCAAGATTTGAGTATACAAAATGCGTTAAGCTTAGCCTAAGAGCAATCCAACTAAAATTAGATACAATACTTTGACCTCTCCTATTGGCCTCATCAAAACTTAGTTGTGATTAATGTTTGCTTGAGACTTAGGGAGTAGAGTCTTTTCTGTCTTCTCGAAACCCATCTACACAGACTGGCCTGAAGAATGGCCTCAAGGCACATGGCTGCTGAAGTTCAACAGCCCTGGCATTGTAAACTGCCTGGAGGGAAAGCTACTGAGGACCATAGAGAAATTGCTGGAAGCTCTTCGGAAGAACATATACATCAGGGAGCTTCAATCAACTGATCAATCAGCAAAGAAACTGGTGAGGCTTCCTTTCTTAAAAAGTGTATTGTTGTGCAAGGATATATTGCTCACCAGAACTTACTAATTTCCAGATGGCTTGTGAGCTTCTGCTATATTTGTATCTAGACATTGGCATGGTAACATGCTGTAACTGGTCCTCATGCCAATTTCACTCTGATCAACAGTGTGCTATATAAAGCATCTCCAGAAAAGATTGCTTTTATTTATTTTTCAAGACTTCAGAAGAGCACCGCTAACCCCTGGCTTATACCAGCAATGAGAAATTGGGGTGGTGGAAAGTAAATGAAATCAAATGTATTTTCATTTAGCCATTGATTCATTGATCTTCTATTGCTTTTGAGAGGTACTAGGGCAAAGAGCTGACTTTGGGAAAAGAAGCTGGCTTTTGTAAAAGGGAAGTGTCACAGTTTTTTTTTTAAATTAAGTGATGACATTTTCCTTTCTTTAAAAAAAATTAATAAAGCACAGAAAGAATTCAACTGCTTCTTTCAACAATTCAGGAAAAAGAACAGAGTGTTAAAACAAACTTTCCTGCTTTTATTTTCAGAAATGGAGAGGGTGTAGGGGGGAGAGAGAGAGAGACTTGGAGCCAAATATAATCACTCCATTAGTATTATTAATAGCATTCAGCTTGCTTCACATGCTTTAAATCAGACAGTGTTGTCATGAGCCTTGTATTTGCAAGCACTGTCGGAACTACTGAAGGCTTTAGAAAAAGCACAGAAGTGCCTTCATAGCAACTGCAAGCAGCCTTTTGGGAACAATAGGTTTACCTATAGCGTCTTGAGATATTTCTCGAAAAGCCCAACCACTTGCTGTATTATTCTTCAAAAGTTCCACACTCCTTGACCCAGCTACGTTTTAATAAGCTCTATTGCCACTTCACAGTCACACATCTCTTTACCCTCAACCTCCTAAATCCCTTTGGGCTGTCTTATTTGCACAGAATTCAGATCCCGTTGGGCTATCCTCATTCAAGTCTCCCTTTGGTTATTTCATCCACCCCTCCTATTTCTCTTAGTCTCTTTCTGTTTTCAGAAAGAAATCTCTAAGAATTATTTAATTATTGCCAAGGAATATATCTGTCAAGATAATTAAGTAGAACAAAACCTTTGGCAGGAAGACAATAGCAAGAAGTAACACAAGAATTTGGAAACAATGGTAATAGTGTCATTAACTCCATAAAATTCTTCAAGCTTGTCGGAATCATTCAGCACAAACAATGTGGGATGCTATTATAGAAGCATTGTCTAAGGAGGAAGTAATTTCTGCGTGGAATTTGCTGACTTGTTTTGTTAATTAATCTCCTCAAGGTCATTTGCTTTGTTGAATGAAGATGCAAAGTATTTTTTGCTGCAAAAAAGCTTTGCCAAAAGGACAACCTATTTTAAATATTGTATTTATTTCTTTTCTCAGATATATCTTTAACTGATCTCTTTCATTCAGCTGAAGTAAAACTGTCTATGTTTGAAATTGGACCTGATCATTTTACCCCTACCTACTGAGCTTCTCATATTACTTCTCATTTTTGCCACAATGGTTTCGTAATACACAGTAAAGAAAATAAGATGGTTCTCTCAAACAGGACTATCACCTGCTACATATTACAGCTCAGATATTAGTTAAGTATTTAATTATTTTCATTCATTGTTTCTCTTTTTTGCCCAAGTAGTGGTAAAACTTCTAATGAATCAATAAAACAATTTGATCTTAAAACAGTGGGTGCTCCATGACTTGAGGCTTTTAAAAGAGATCGGACAACTATTTGTCTGAAATGTTATAGTGCCTTCTGCTTGATCAGGGGTTGGACTAGAAGACCTCCAAGGTCTCATCCAGTTCTGTTATTCTGTTATTCAATAGTCCATGAAAATGCCTTCCTCTGCAGATACAAGGTCATGAAAATTTTTTCCCTTGGCTCAATGGGAACTTTCTCTCCCACTTCAAGCCTCATCACTTTGACTTCAGCATTAACAATTAAATTGCAGTCATTTAATAAGTAGATTTTGATTTAAACCATATTTGACTCCTGATGACTTCATGGGCTAAAGCATGTGAATTTCTTCCCCAGGATTCAGCAATGGTTTGCTATTTTTCTTTCTTTAAAAAAAAAAAAACAGCTGAGAGAAGCACAAATAATTAAAAATAAATGAATTAAGATATCCTTTTAATTTGCTTCTTATTGTCCTGTATGCCCTGTAAATGCTGCAAATGTTGAGAAACTGTAGTCTAAGATGCACAATGTATCTGAATAATGGGGGAGAAAAGGGAAATGGAAAAGAGAAAGGAAATGGAAAAGCAATGAAGTCTTAATGTTGATATCTTTAAGAAACAGCATAAAGTATCAGCAAAAATAAGGCTTATTTTAGTTTTCAGACACAGCATGGTGAGAAGAGAAAATGAAATAGTAACAAACAAGCAGCTGGAAGGCAGATCTCATGATTTTTGTGATGAGGATAGGATGTGGAGATGAGCTGTGGAAAGTCATTTCTCCCATATTCATGGTGGGGGGGGTTGGGGTGGAGAGAGAAAAAGAGACACACAGAGAGAGACAGAGACTGATCATCGTGTCTGCATATATATACTGTATATCATATATATAAAAACCCTAATGAAAAGGAACAAAGCTCATCCTGAAAGAAAATGTAGCTACGTTTGTCAGAGAGGCATTAATAATTCTTATTAGCATATTTCCACAGATTGCAAATTGACAATGTATGTCAATTTGTGTGTGTGCACATGCACTTCCATTTTGTGTGTGGGTGTGTGTACACACACACACACACACACACACACACACACACAATATACGGTGTATATATAGTATAGGAACAATATAGGAATATTGTATATTAAATAGTTTGACTATATTAATTGAACTATATTAAGATGAACTTCTAATTATCATTTTATAATTCAGATGGCCCAGAGATTTTGGAAATGAAATCCAGGGGGTGTGGGTTCCCCATGGGGCTTCTGTTAAGAAGAAGTCTCTGGAACATACCTTGTGAATCTTGTTGTTAACCAATCTTTATGTTTATTCCCTACAGATAGATACCCAGCTCTGGAAATCAAGATCTTGAATATAAAACAGAAAGCAATAAATATTTCCCCATCCCTGCTGGGCTTGCTCAAATTCCTGAAAGAGATTGCATCCATTTGTATCAATACTAAAAAGGAGATGTTCCAGGCAGATATTACCTCTGTAATTAAAAACACTGAAGAATATTCTTAGAATTAGAAAGGAAGCATGCAGCATATTATTCAACCCATAATGCTTCTTTTATTGCAATAATTTTTTAAAAGAATCTAGCAGCTGGGGAGATGATCTTAAAGCCATTGCTACTTAAGATTTTTGCACTAGACATGCATGAATTCAGCTGTTAAAGTGAAGAGAGGGAGGAGGGAGGGAGGGAAGGAAAGAGAGAGAGAGATTTTCACCTTGTATGGAAAACAATCAATTTCAAATATTCTGTATCAATTGTTGGCTGACTGAGTTTTAGAGTTAAATTTAAGACACTTAAATATTACTATTTCTCCATCCACCCAATTACATTAGAAGGGTAGACTCATTTTTTTTTTAAAAAAATACATGCACCTCTTGCATAGTCCACCAGCTTCACCAAGCTTGTGTCGCAGAGATAAGCCATTTCAGTTCCAGTTGCTTCCAGTTAGCGTTTTCTAGAGATGGCTTTATCACTAACAGAGAAAGGAACATCAAAAGAAAAATGGAGAAAGAAGCAAAAGTTCTTTTGCCTATGCATAAAATGCATCTTTTTATATATTCAAATACAGTTGTAGGTAATATTCATGACTAATATTAAATGAAGCCTAGAATTAGACAAAATGCAACAGACATATATTGAAGTGAGCATTTTATTATGTGTCATGTCAGTCAGATTAAAGAAAAGAATGCATGACATCAACAGGATATTGCATGTATATCAAGCAATCTATTTATATATGACAGGGAGGGTTTGATTTCTGGAAGGAGTGACAACCCCGTAAAATAACTGTTTGCCTTCAAAATTACAATAAGATGAAACATGTACATTTTTGAATGCACTTTTTTTTTAAAAATACAATTAACAAAATAGGGATAAATATGTTTGGGAATCAATAGTGACAACCAGAATAAGAGAGGAGAGAACTAATCTTCAGAGATGCAGAAAGGTTATTGGGCAATGTCTCTAGCATTCCAGCCTGGGAAGAAAATGGATATGAAAAGCCAAAGTGTCTGTGAGAAATATTCTGGGGAAGATAATTTAATATGAAGCAGTGATGAGTTTTCTCTACCACAGAATAATATGAAAATAGTGAGATTGCCTGATTCTCTGTGGTGTGTCTAAGATTATAATGGTGATGCCATACCATTATTGCTTAATAAAACAACCAAAAATAAAGGGGTTTTTTTTTGTAGCCCTCCTCCCATTATGTATTTTGTTCCTCCAAACAATATTTTGTTAAATTCATGTTTCTTTGTGTCTTTCTTCCTATAGAGCAATCAGTAAACAACTGTGGAAATAGAGGCCTGATGGTAGCTATCATTGAACAATTCTAGACATTGCTTATCTCAGCCATCTTATCCCTGCCTTCTTCTGACTTTAAGGTTTTCTTTGCTGTGAAAACAAACAAACAAACAAAAACAAACAAGGATAACAACTAAAACTGCATCTGCTAAATTCACTAGCTGTACAGATAAAGTGTAGCAAGAGAGAAATTTCTTGGGTTCACAATCATTGCACTTGGGTACACATGCAAAGCATTGGAATGAGGGTAAAAGAACAATCTGTGGCCAATTGACTTTATTACCTTTTCCAGAATGATAATTTATATAAATTATATGTGTTTCCAAGGTTATCTGAGCAGAACACACAGGAGCTATCTGGCAAACCGCTCATAGAATCTGTCAAATGAGAAAAGCAGAATTTCTGTGCAAGGTGCATTTAAGCTGCATTCTGCAAATAATGTGAACAACAGTAGTCAAATAGCCCCCCTCAACCATCATTTGCCAGAGTTCATGGCAATTTTAAAACCATACATTTGGTGGAGCTACAGGACAGAAGCAATCAGAGCTGACTTTCTACATCAGTAAATTCCAGCTGTATTTTCTCATAACCTTTCCTTCTTTGTTCAAATGGGAACTTCCATTTTAAATTGCAATCTATGACTTTTGAAACAGAAGTTAAAGCCTCTTGCTGGCAAATTCTTCTGGTCACTACTTTGACTTCTTGCTTTTTTATTTATTTATTTTTCAAAGGACATCACATTGTGTTATGTTGAGACAAAGATGCCAATATTTTTAAGGAGACAACCCCATGCCCCCACCCGTTCACCCCATGTGAGTGAGGTTAGCAAGAAGATTATGCATTAAGAAATGCCAGACTAATGTTGAAATTCAATATGTCAGCTGCTTAGGAACAAGGATTAAATTCCTTCCCATGATATATTGTTTGCATTTATTCATAATACTTGTGAGGTTGAAAACTCACTCCGCTTTAAGCTTAATTACTTGTGGCTTTGAAATGCATTTGCTAAAATCAACTTAAAGGCAGGTGGGGAGTGGGGCAAACAAATGGAATATGGCAATAAGCAAGTTGTGGTTTGACACAGTCAAAAACAAGAGCCAAGGAAACAAAATTAAGAGCAAGTGCCAGATTTTTAAATAAATCAGACAAACCAGCAAGTGCTGTTCTTTGCATTGCTATCAGGAGGATCAATCATATTTCCTTGAATGTAGACTTTGTAAGAAGAAATACCTTGGTAAATTCTGAAGCTGGTGAAAATATAGATTTTAAAGCCATTTAGTCAGCTGGCAGGAAAAAAAATCCCTTTGTGTTTCTCCTGCCTTGAGCCAGGAGATAATCTGGTATAGAGGTCTCCAACCTTGGCAACTTGTGGACTTGTGCGTGCTGGCTGAGGAATTCTGGGATTTGAAGTCCACAAGTCATAAAGTTGCCAAGGTTGGAGATCCCTGATCTGGTAGGTATTCTGCTGGTCAGCTGATCAGATGGCTGACAGGAAAAGTGCTCCATCTGTATTTCCTGCTGCCCAGCTAATCAGCATAATTCAGCAGCAGCTGATGGAAACAAACAGCTAGTTCTCTATTGACAGAGGCACTGGGAAATTAACAATCTTGAGCAAGAGAGCTGAAATTAGGGGAATAACAATCCTTGTTCAATGTTTAGACAAGTGGGGACTGAAAAGGAATAAAGATATTACCTGATATGCTTGTGTAATGAGTATGTTCACTTGTAATCATTCAGGCACGGCAACTCACATCCCGAACAGGTAGTCCTTATGTTACATCTGCTATAGAGACCAAAACTTATGTCACTAAATAGAACATTTGTTAAGTGAGTTTTGCTACATTTGATAACTTTTCTTGCTATAGCTGTTAAGTGAATCATAGCAATTGTTAGTTAGTCACATGGTTGTTAAGTGAATCTGGGTTCCCCATTGTCTGAAGATCACAAAAGGGGATCGCATGATCATGAGACAGTGCAACCATCATATATGTGAGTAGTTGCCAAACAACTTAATTTTGATAATGTGACCATAAGGATGTTGCAATGGTCATAAGTGTGAAAAATGGTCATAGGTCACTTTTTGTAACTTTGAACAGTTACTAAATGAAGCATTATAAGTCAAAGATTACCTGTACAACATGGATCAGAGATGGTTGCTCACCCATAGCAACCCAGCTCAGGCATTGATCTCCATGCGGCCTCAGAATAAATGAAAGGAGTTCAGCTGCTTAATATATGTAGTCCTCAATTTATGACTAAAACTGGGATCAGAACTTCCTTGCTAGGCAGTTGTTAAGTGAATCATACCCAATTGTATGATTTTTGCTATGGTTGCTAAGAAAATCATTGTAGTTGTTAAATGAATCAGGTTGTTAAGCAAATACCTCCTCCCTCATAACTTTGCTTGTCAGAAGCCACCTGGGAATATTGCAAATGGCAATCACATGACCCTGGGATGCCATCTGTAACTGTCATAAAAACACACCAGTGCCAAGCGCTCAAATTTTGATCACATGACTGAGGGGATGTTGTGACATAAGTGTGAGGAACTGTTGTAAGCAGGGGCGGGGTGCTACCAGTCTCTAGAACTGGATGTGAAATCTTTTCGCACTTTACAGGGCTAATTCTGCAAGGAACATAGGAAGCAAACATCTGGTATGCCTGTATTTCTAGCTTAATCCTTATCTTAATTGCCTGGCTGCTTCAAGTGTTTTCAGAAACTGTCTCTGAGTTGTAAGTCTTAATGGTTCTTTGCAGTACATCCAGATGTTTTGTCTGCAGCCTTAAAGGTTTTTAAAGGGTTGTTTTACACCTTTTAGAGTATAATTCCAACACTGGAACAGCTTCCAACACTGGCTGGAGCAGCTATTTACAGAAGGGTTGGAATAGCCATAGAAGAAATGGCTGAGTGTCAGGATGCAAGCTTGAGATTCTCTCTGATTTTTTTTTACTGCCTTTCTGGATGATTGCCTAAGGATATCTTGTGAGGTGAGTGAGACCAACCTGTATCTTTAAGTGGTGCAAATGGATCTAATGATTGCTTCTTCTCCTGGGTGGGAAACACTGGGATACTGGGCACAGGAGTCTCTTGCATTGCTTCTCAATGGCCAAGGCACATGATTGTTCACTGATAATAAGTGGATCCTCCTTCCAATTTGTTTTAGTTTTGTCTCATGATAATATGGCATGGCACCGATTGTAGAAAGTTAACACCTACCCCTCTCCTAGAAGAATGAAATATTTTGAGAAATAAGGGAAAAACATCTTTCTTAGAGGGAGAAATCAGTCCCCCCTCCTTTAATAGCCCAAAGAATATGTCAGCATTTCAGAGATAAAGAGATAGGTAGCTCTATTCATAGGCAAAAATTCCCTGCAGCAAGGCCTGAACAAAGGCAGAATGGGATTAGCCCTCACTCAAAATGTTAATTTATTAATTTGTCTCTTTAGATTGGCATTTTGTAGCCCAAATATGCTCACCCACTTGCTGTCACTCATTGATCTTCAGTGTGAATTCCCCCATTTTTAATCTGATGACTGGTATTTAGGGCAGCTTTTTGAAGCAAAGAAGCTTTTTGTATTTTTCTACAGGTAATCCTTGATTTACAACAGTTCATTTAGTGACCATTCAAAGTTACAATGAT
>JANHFJ010009500.1:228788-244757 GCA_032468195.1 Cerberus rynchops
TGATAATGATGGATCAAGTCAGTGCTTATCATTATTGACAACATAAGTAGATTTTACCCAACCTGCTTCTAGTCTTCCAATATCACATCCATTATCACTGTAATTGAGTTCATTCTGTGGCTGATCCATTACTTGGTTTTCTTGGTTATCCATGTCACTATAGGTTTTATAAAATTGTGGAGGATAGGTACGTTAGATTAGATTTTTCCCCTAATTTATTCTGATTGGTTGGGTTGGTTGCTTTATTTTATTAAACAATTTTATAGTTTAGGTACATTGGGGTAGATGCCATCCTCTACTTTCTAATTTATATTTGTTTATTTAAAATACTAGGAGTTATATCTACACTGATTTAGTTCTTTTAGGTTTTGAGTACTTCGAAGAATTTTTTTACTTAGCTCTTGTGCAGCTTCAAACTTTTAATGGATTAGACAAATAATGCAGATAAGTCTTTTAATGGCTATTAGCATGGTAGCTAAATTAAACCTTCAAGTTCAGACTCAATATCCTCAAGAAAGCCAGATACAGGGATCAGCGTGGTTCCTTGGTCAGCCATAGCAATACATTTATTATGGTCTCATCCAGGAATTTCTTTTATTCTTATGATATTATAGCACTAATATTTAATCTTCAAGTTTTATCCAAATTTAAAATAAAAGCATTTTCCATATTAAGTTAATTCAGAGGCATATTTAGCCAAGTATATTGTGCATGATGTAATCTAATTGATGTTACCACATGATGTAATTCTCATAGTAAGTGAAATATAATGGGAGCAGATGCTAAAGTGAAATTCTGGTGATGGAAATGTAGAAATGCAAACGTTTATGTATATGACTTTAGAAAACATTGTTCTGTCATCATTGCAATTAAGACAGTTCCATTTAAAAGACTTATGTTGTTGACAAGTGCCTCCAGATCAACATTTTGTAACCTAACTGATGACAAAAATCAGTTGCCTGAAATTAATTTAACTTGCACTTTGGGACTGCTTCAGATGCCCCTGCAGGAATTCACTCTAGTTCAGTTAAGCCCGAGATTCAATTTTTTATGAATATGCTTTAATTTGCAGACTATTAATTGCCCTCAGTGTACATTTATTAGAGATAATGTCCATTTGCATCGTGAGATTGCTTTAAAATAAACATTATTATTTACCGTACATAATTTTAGCTAGATATTCACATTCTTAACAATGTTAGAATTTGGGATATTACAAGATAGGGTTTGGCAGAAAGCCATTCTTTTCATTCCATCTGGATGTGATAAGAACTGCTAAAACTGATGCCTGAATTTGCTTTTTTCTCTTCTGTCAATATCCTTTCTTTTCTGTGATATGCAAGCCTGTGAATGGGAGTTGTCAAATTTACATTTGTCACAGTTCATACACTTGGGGGGTTTTTTTAAGCTAGGGATGGGCTAAATGCCATCAGCAAACAAACAAAAATAAAAAAGTTAATATAGAAGAGTCAGATTCTGTAAATTTATTATAATATTTACTAATGCAAAGATTTAAAACACTGTGAGAAGAGATGATGGTCAATGTAACTAGAAAGCAAAAAAACCCCCCAAAACCCTTCGCTGCTACTTGCTGGTTGAATAAAAAGATGGGAGATTTTAGTACAACCATCAGAGCAAAATTCTTCTTTGCCATAATAGTTCCAATGTTAAACCTAGTTTAGCTTTTAGTTAAACCAAACTCTGGTTACTCTGCCATAGCTATAACATATAACTGCTGTAAGTTCTTAATTGTGGTAAGGGAAATAATGCACAATCTATTCCTTTCTGAAAGGAAGTGGGGAGTGAAATTATGAAAGTAGAGTCAGACATTTAAATAAAGCAACAAAGCAAACAAAGAACTGACAATGTAACACAAAAATGCCTCTCCTAGTGAATTCACTGAAAATAAAAAAGGCAGAATGTGGTATATAAAACAACTCTTAAACCAACCATACCTGTTGTAATATACTCCAAAGAGTTTTTTGTAAAATAAATACTTGATATTTGAATATCTTGTCTTTAAAAATATCTGTTTTCTGGAGAAAGCAACAAATTAAGACAGCAGTTAGAAGATGTAATTAAATTCTGTAAAGCTGATATTTCAGAATTATATTTCCCTTTTCTGACTGTCCTGTAAAATGCAGTGAATAGCACAGACAAGCACGAGGTATTCAGCACCAAATGAATGCATCACTCTCTGACCAGCCTTGAAACAGACAAGTCCACACAGTTTTCCTCAAGTGGGTAAATGTTAAGAGAGAATAATCCAAGTTTCATGATGCAGCAGGACAAAGCTGGGTAGTGAAAATTATGTTGCAGTAGAGTCTTGAAAATATGACTGTAAAAGTTAATCAATAAAATGTCTATTCCTGTCTATTCACTAGAGGCCCCAGCTGCATAGCTTCACACAATCGATACTACAAATTATTACGATTTCCAGGTTCCCACTGGACATTCTGAACAAATCTTTCAAGTGTAACAGGCTTACATCGTGGGGTTGTTGTAGACAGGCTTCCTTCCTCTGCATTCTCTGCACTTCAAATTTTCGGTATAGTTCATCAGAAAAAGTAGCAAATTAAATATCTTAAAGCCTTTGAACTTTGTGCAGCTGCTAAATTCTGGATTATTCTTGCTTTATTTTGTGTTTCCTTGGACTTTTGCTTCCAATACTATTTGTATTCGCATCAGACAGTCATAATGAGGTAATCATGGAGGAGATAACTTCACATTTTGTTTTGTATTGTGCAAACATGTCCCAGTTTTGAAATCCTGAACAACTGGAAAAAAAAGGCCACAGAGCTATATGATTATCTACCTACATTTTTTGTTGCTTTATTTCCTGAAGTTTTAACTTGCCCACATCCGCAATTTTTTTCTATGTTTTAGTGATGTTTACCATGCTGACAGACTGCTCTTTGTGTTTTCCTGCCTTAGGACAACAATTGTTTCAATATTCAATACAGCCCCAGTCCTACTGTATTAGGTCTTTCTGAGGTGTTATGCAGACACACACAAGGAACAATATCTGTATTTTCTCCCTTACCACTCAGCTTCTCTATGTGATAGCTAATCTTTGAATTTTGCTCCTCAAGAATGAGAAACTGTCTCCACTTTCATTCTTTTACTATGGATTTCTTTCCCATTTAAGGTTTCCATTCTTGCTAGAAATATTATCACTGTCCATTTGGTAGATGCATCTGTTTACAATCTCACTATGGTCAGCTCCTCCTCTTTAAGAGATAGAGCGACCAGCCTATTTGCAGTCTCTGTCACTTCCTCCTCTGTTTATTTGTAAACCTGCTCCATCCTGTTTCAACATTCAGCTGTGTTGTTGTTGGTTTTTTAAAAATATACTTTCACAATATTTGCATTTAAACTTGATATGCAATTTTATCTTAAAGTACAGGCACGTATTTTATTCTAAATGTCTTTTTATGCACATTTTTCTGTTTGTTTTACCTCAGTTAGCATATCAGAATATTTGAAAAAGGGTAAAAATCCAAGGAGAACAACATCCTAATCTTTACATTCATCTCAGAAGTGTAAACCAGGTTGGTTTGCTTCAAAGTTCAGATCAAACAAAATCCTTGTGCATTTATATGTGGAAGCAATCAATCAAGTAGTGAAGCCAATGTTATCACAGCCATTGCAATTGAACATAAACATGGGATAGGAGATATGATAGCATGCTTTTTTGCTTTGTGACCAGGTGAAATAGAGAAGAGATTTTCCATCTGGATAGAAGTATAGTACCCTGTCAATTCAAATGCAATTTAATATGGATCAGCATCTAACCAAAATGTATGGAAAGTTTAAAATTCTTTTCAGCTTTTAGGAATATAGTTTTAGTGGCCATCTTATCAGCTAATTTATTTGAAAACTTTCTGTATTTTCTATTTTCACAATCTCTAACAAGTAGGATCCTTGGTAATCTGCCATATTATCGCTAATAAAAGGCAGCCACTCATCAAGTCTTTAAAGAGTTAAAATGTTACATTAATATCTTGGTATTCAACTGCTTTCAATTTCATTAATTTGGTACTCAACATATTTTGACAAGAAAATTTTGTCCCAGGACTCATCATTTGTTTGGTACTTCCTTATGACTCACTACATTATTCCTTATGGGAAAAACTGTTTGGTACTCATAATTTTTGGTACTTATTGCACTTCCCGGAACCAATTAATGATAAGTACCAAGGTACCACTGTAATTATATCTGAAAATAATGTTTGCAAATTTATAAAATAAACATGTAACCTGCTAGCAAATGTTTAATAAGAATCTTTTATATATTTTATTTCAAAATAGTTTTGACTATTGTGCTTCAATACTAACAGCATGTTCTTAACTACATATGGTTTTAACTATATTTATACCTTACATAACACAATTATCCACAGAGAATCTAAATCTAGAATCTTAAGAATCTAAAAATCATTTTTACTGTTTGCTCATTATACTAACCTGAATTGTGCAGCTTTAGTTGTCATATTTAAGGAAGTCTTGCTCTCCTCTTAACTTCTGTTCCACAAATAATCCTCATAAAGGGCCTGAATGTTGGATAAAGGAACTATGACACAACTTGTATTGCAGAACTAAATTGAAATGTTTATGCAAAAAGATGTGAAATACCATTGGAGTCTTCTCCAGTAATATGCAACTAACCCTACATTTTATTTTCCATAATGAAGATAACAGATCTGTTTTATTACTGTCAAAAACAGCACTATTTTCCAAATTATGGCATTATGAAGATATAATGCCTTAACTGAATTTCACTTTGTTATTTTCTGTCATTCAAGATCTACTGCAACAAAGACTTTTGTCAGGGATACTTTTAGGACACAAAATAATTCAACCACCTTCATGTGATTGGGAATTCATTCTTATTTTGTCCTCCTTATGTTTCCATCTATCCCTTCAACAATTCCTTTACCTACTGGCTGGACAAACTGCAACCCTAGAACTTCATATAACACTTCACATATTTTATTGTTTTCCATCCATCCATTACACCACACTACTACATTTTGGCAGCACAATTATCCCAAATTATCAATGCTTGTTTTCAAATGTTTGATGAAGAAAATAAAAATAATAAACAGTAGTTATTAGCAGTTTAGTAGTTTAACACAAGAAAAGAAAAAAAAAGACACTGATTCCTCGAAAAAAGTAATAGGAGGAAAAAACCCAGAAAGTTCTTGTTCCAGTAATTTTATAGGATAGAATCCTAAACTTTTGTTTTTTCCTTCACAACATTACAAACTGTTTCCCTAACAGCATTACAAACAGCTCCCAGTCACTGAAAGATTGATCATGCATAATCTGTATATATCAGCCTTGTGATGTTAACTAAATAGAGCTTTTTATATAGTGGCTTCCACCCACTGAAATATCCTCCCAAATGTTTTTTTTTTCAGAAAGCTCCTAACAACAGGTGCTGTTCATGTGAATGTTGTCACAACTTTTTTGCTATTCCCTGACATTAGTGTTAGCACATGATATTGGGGTGAAAGGAAACAAAATGATAATACTTTTGAGTATTTGTGTCTAGAGAGAGAATTTAACATTTTTGGTCTATTTTCTATAATATTGCATTACAAACATTTCTTAGTCCTTTCTCACAATCATCTTGGGAGAATGGTAGGCACAGCCTGTACCCATCCTTGTATCTCATAGGTTCTAGTTTATATAATTGCAACCTTACCATTGTATTTACAATTTTAAATGATGGAGGCATGGTTAAATAATTTATTTTCCTTTTCACAGGTACAGGTATGCAGTTACAAACTTACATGGGAAAAGACCCAAACAGACCTAGACCTGCACACACACACACACACACACACACACACACACACACACACACACACACATTCCTGATGACAGATTCTTGCTTAAATGCGAGTACTATTTATATTAGTATCAAAATTTCCTGCTTGGGAATCTATTCTGCTATGATTAGCTTGTTTCTTGAGGTTCCAGGTAAATGATGAACCAGTTTGCTTGGCATTTTATATCATAATTTCAATGAATGTAACTATTTCAATCAAATATGGGGATCCTAAGGATATTTGATGGCCTTACCTGATAGGTTCTGCACAATAACTTTAATACTATTGTGATTTGATCCAGTGTAATCAGAGGTGTTTATCTTAGGGAAATATTTCACTTCTTACCACAAGTTTTAGATTAGTAAACTTTGTTGTCATCAAATATCGTAGAACTTTTGCAGATCACATTTACTTTATAAGAATGCAAACAGTTCTTGAGCTGCTTAAACTGGAGGCACAATCTAACAAGCTTGACCAAAATAATGCATTATTCAGAGCATTTAATGTTAGAGTGTGGAAGAGAAAAACATTCTGCTGAAATGCATACCTTTCATAAGTCACATAAAAACTGCATGCTGAATCATAAACAGAGCTTTTTTCATAAACATTAACAAATGTTTAAAAGTTTAAAGTTTTCTTAAAGGGAAAAAAAGAAGACAGAAATCAAGTTCATTTTAGCAACTTCATATGTTACTCGTTACTCTGACTAGAAGCTCGAACTCTTAAGTTTGCTTTAATTTGGGAGCGTCTTGCTTTGAGGCAGCTTCTTGAACAAAAAAAGACAGAGAATAGGAGCCATATGTAACCTTCAGACCCCAAAAGAAAGAAGATGATGAGAATGCCATTGGCACATAGACAATAAAAAAACACTATTTCCCCTCCACACCAGATTTTCACATTTTCTAGAGGTGGAGAAAAATATCAAACGGCTGCTAGTTAATATCAGTTGGGTGGGGGGAAAATGGAAAGCTATTTTTGAATGGAGCATCAGTTACTTACATTTAATCAATATATTAGTCAATTGCATTAACAAGACACATCACCTGATCAAAACAAACAAACCCTAAACACAGAACTAAAAGAATTATTGCTGACTTCTGGCTAATCTTCAAGTCTTTCTGAAACATCAAAACAAACATCAACTCACTTGTAATCACTAATTTCTTCATGAGAATCTATAATGCATTTCCTCAGAGGCTTCAGCATTCTTTCTCTGCCATTTCCTACTGCTCTGGGAAACTGTCTCTGCTCTCTGCTTGCTTAGCTGCCCTTGACTTGCTTTCAAGCTGGATTCCATTAGAAGTTTTTCATCCAGGCTGGCAAATTCTTGGGCTGGAAGATAATAAAAAGCAAGGCAGTTTCCAAAGAAGACAATGATAAGGGTTTTTTTATTTATTTGTTTGTTTGTTTAATTGCACAGTTAATTCAATGAAACTGGATCTAAATTTATATTTTATAGGTTTAAGTAAACCCATTATGTCTTCCAGTTATTAACAGACAAAATATTTTACAATGATTTTTAGAGGCCTAATTTTTTTATTTTAAAATTATTGATATACCAGTCATATTCTTGTTTGAATCAAGAAAATTCAATTAAATTCAGGGAGATTAATTATCAGGTAAATAGTTGTAGGATTTTAGCTTTAATAGTTTAAAAGTGTCTGACTGCTTCCAAATTCGTTATCCAGGCAAACATACAATTTCTGGATTCATATTTCTTTAAAGCAGACATGATTTGTTTTAAAAGTACCTTTCTATTAATAACCGTCTCTCCCTTTTCATTTTCCTGTTTGCATTCTATGCCTTGTAAATAATTAAGACAGAAACTGGAAACTTCTTGGTCACTATTTTTTCCCCATTACGTAGCGTACCCCATACTGTAAACAAATTCTCTTCCAAGGTCATCCAATAGATGGCACTCTTTCATTAGAGCAAAGAATCTGGAGCGGTGCGTTTCAAGCTATCTCAGAAAAAATAAGCAATTTAAGACAAAGACATTTTTCCTTTGTTCTTTTGTTGACCATATTCTAAGAAATATATACATATATAGGTGTATATTTAAATATTTGTCCTTTAGCATAGATATACAGTTGACTGATTTGGTGTTGATGCTGTTGTTTTTACAAAAAAGCTTTTAAAAAAAAATACAGCCTGAGATATACAAATGTTTATTGAGTTATGTAGTTCAAGTTTAATGAGGTACAGAATTACATTTCAGAATAAACATGTATCAATGATGAACGGTTTATCTTCAAAAGTGAAGCCTATTAGTAAAGGTTGTGCAAATAATACAATCTTAAAAAGGAAGAAAATGCTGAGGCACCTTGTAGAAAAAGCATCAAAGCCAAAATTAAGGTCACATTTCATATATGGTAAAGTTTATCAAATATTACCCTTTTAATAATCCTATTTTATTCTGACAGAATGATGTGTAAATTAGCCTTCAATTAATTCAGAAAAAAATGAGATAGGAATCATATAAAACCAGTACTGTCATAGCAAAAATTGGCTACTTTTTATAAATATATTTCCTATTTTAAAATAATTGTAATAATCTGATAACCTGAATATAAATTCAAAGTATTTAGTCATATTAGGAATATTTGGAACAATCAAACCTAGCTTTCCTTTTCAATAAAAATACAGTTCTAAAAGCATTCTATACTGTAACAATAGTATTCAAGAAACATCTAAAAATGAATATATTATATATGTTTAGAGGGGAGATTATATTAAATACAGCACTAGAGAGCAGTCCTAATGAAAATATCAATGTATTTAGTTTAGAAAGCTGATGTTTTCCAGGCTGCAGTAGAAAATTGAGAAGAAATAGTCAGTGCAATTATTAAATTTTTAAAATTGCAATACAAATATCAAGAAGGAAGGAAGGAAGAGGGGAGAAAACTATTTTAGCATCACAAAAATACAAGCAAATTAGCTGGTAGATGCCTACCTGCATACAAAGAAAGATAGATGCTTGAATAAACTAAATGATTTCTTGTTTATTCTGAAACTCTGGGCTTAGCATTAAGAATATTTCATGCCATAAAATATTGTATCTACATATTTCAGGCTAGTTTGAAGATTGCCTTTTGGGAGGATGGGGTGGGTGGCAAAATGTAACTGTTCGAGTAATTAAAATTATAAATACAGGAATACTGCTGCTAATCTTTATAACTCCCAAATGCAAGTGGCTTTATAAAACAATTCCATTTCTTGAAAGTAGCTGTTATGCCTGTGAATTCTGTCTTCTGACTTGCTAGTCTGAGATAAAGCTAATTTGAAGTACTGCCTGTTTTTTTTTTCCTTTACAGAACAAACCCATGGATATAAATATCAAGGTTTGTACATTTTCTAGGGAACTTGCCCTTTCCTACCGATAAAGCCTATTTATGTTCCCAATTCTCAGAAGAATGTCTTCTAATTCATAGTGTGCTGGTTGAAAAGGGTTAAATTATTTTAAGTTTACCTATGCCTTGGACTTGAGCCTCTGCTGATCCCAAGCCAGAGGCACGAGCAGCTGCATGCTTTATTTACAATCCCTTTGTCAGACTTACAACTGCCTCAGGCTATAACATAGTGTACCTAATGTTCAAACTGGCAGGTAATCTTATGTCAAACATACTTCTTTGATTTAAAGTGATCAATAGATTCTTGTAAAGAGGTAATTTCTCTGATGTTTCCACCTTGCCTTTCTTACAGGTGATTCACACAAAAGCCTGCTTATATGATGTACAAACAATAAACAGAAAGCTATAATCATGTTTTTTCAGATGTTTCCGGTGCACAACGATTTTGGATCAATACCCTGTGTAATACAATTATCTGCAATGATCTGGTTGTATTGAAAAAGAATTTGCAGCAAACCTCTAGGGGGTTTTATCCAGAAACATGTGTCTAGCAATGTTGTGAATAGTGGAAGAGAAAATTAAGGGTTTGACAGAAGCTGTCCATTACGTTCCAAATGACTTCATTAATATTTTATTTGCTAAAAATCATATCTTTCAAAACTTTACTATAGGGGAGGATCTGTTATGCTAAAGGATGATAATGAGGCCATGTCCTTTCAATATTGACTATTTCCTGAAAAACACCTCTTAACATAGAAGCCAGATGCCGGGCCTTTACATCTCAGGCAAAACCTATCGGAAGGAAATTATTGGCTGTGCCTGAGTGACTCCTTGAATGCTTGACAAAACAAAATGGGAAATTTTGTTTGTCCTCTGAATCTGCATGGTTACTATACATGTGAGAACAGCTCTTTGTCTTCGAAGGGACTCAAGCCATCAGTTTCTGAGCTACCACCTTTCGACACTGCCAGTTCAGTACCATAAAAGCAATTTTAATCATCACACATGCTAAACATCATGTGTTTGATAAGTATGTGTCTGCACACATTTTATCTGATTTATAAATTCTGTAATAAGCAAATGTGCAAAGCTTGGTAAGCTGAAATGTCTCCCCTCCCAATATATATTTTTCACACTATCCAATGGTGTGCAGAAACAAAGGAACACAGTTGTGTTTATTTCTATTTGATAAAGCTGCTTTCTCCAGCTCTAAATTCCCCCTAAAGCCAGACAGGGAACCTTTTGTGTGCATTTGATTACAGCAATCTTTTGTCCATATGATTGATATTTCTATTCTATTACGCAGTGCCAAATTCACAATGCAGTAATATTACTATTTTCATATGTTATTACCTTGTCTTTTTGCATTGCTCTCCTGTACATCTTGCAGTTCCTGTTTTACCTGCTGAATCTCAGTTCCAAATCAGACGGCATTTTGTCTTCTGTTCTCTCTCTTTCTCTCTCTGAATATTTTCAGTTTCTTATCCATATTGTCAAAGACCTCCACCTCATACATTTTAGCTTTGATATTGTATATTGCCTGCAAAAGAGCTGGGGCGCTCGGAAGCTCAATTCGATTGCATATTGCCTGTGAAAACAAAACATTCCAAGAATATCTATACTATTTATAAGGAATTTTTTTTCTTTCAATTTGCAGCTTGCTTTTTCCATCAACAGGATAAAAAATGTATACCTTTTCTCATTAACAAAAAGGTCATGTTCTGACTTGTTCTATATGATCAAAAGTTCTACATACTTTATATTAGCCCCCACCCCAAAGTTTGTGAAGGGAAAATTTTGCAATGAATGATTAATGCACTTTCTGTAACCTTCTGCAACACATATCCAGCTATTAAGAAAGTAACTGAATTTGTAAAAAGAGACTCCCAGGAACTGGGAATAAGACAAACTTCTGTCATCCTATTTTCCCCCTAATTAAAATGTTTTAATTATAAAGAAATATCCATGTATTGTAATTGTTACAAGATGCAAAGAATAGGATTTCAGACTTTTGTTTGTCTTAAACTAGCAATGTTCTTATTATATATCAGCACTGCCATTTTAAAGCATCTTTAACTTCTGAATATTCAGTTTATTTGAGAATATTGAAATGCAAATGAATAAACAGTTCTGAGGGATTGAAAAGTTCATGAAAAAATAATTTTCATAACACCCAGAAGAGAAAATTCACAAGCATCTGTGCTACGTTGGCTTACTGCCACACCTTGATTCTCTATCATGCTCCATCATGCTTCTTTTAATCTGAATATTTAGTACTCTTTCATGTCTTAATTACAGCAAATTGCACACAGTTGGCACCATTTCTTGAAATTAATCCCAGAGTACTTTGTTTCTGTCAAGCACACTGAAAGCCTTGGAGAATAATAGTAAATGTTATTGCAGATCTAAATTTAAATGACTGTCTATGTATTTAACTTAAGCCTTTAATTATTCGTACTGCACTGTTTTTGGTTCATATATTAAACATTTTTCATTGAGAAGGTAAAATTGCAAGAGACAGTCTAAAACCTGCAGATATGTTTAGATATAAAGTTAACTTGACAATAATTATTTGTGCTAACATATTTTTTTCAGGTGTGTAAAAATTGGACAGCTTATAATATGCTGACAAGATTTCATTTCCCTTTTCATCATCAGTGATTTTTTTTAAAAAAAAACCCAAATAGGTCAACATTATTTTTAGAAATGTAACTGTTTTGTACCTGGATGTGTTTGTGTGTGTATGTGTGCGTGTGTATGTATATCTGTGCATTCTTACATTGAGATGTAAAAGATGTATTTCTGTATCAAGCATGCTTCTGTAAAATAGGAAGCTCTGTCTGCAGACAGTCAGAAAATACAGGTTTTGTCATGGTAGCCTTTAGATTCAGCTTGTTTAACCACTGTCGGAAGAAGTGCTTTAACAAAATGGAAACATATATATAGAATGGCGCCTAAGCTTCCACTACCTGCTTCACATAATTTTTTTTTTTTTCAGATGAGGAAAGATAGATGCCTGATTTAAACACATACATCCAGAGTTACTAGATAGCACAAAACGTGCAGCACACTTTTTTTTTCCTGTTGGAATTCACACACATGCATAGAACAGACAGAATACAGATACATTAAATGGTGCAAATCCCGGCTTCGTATACATTTGCTTGCACTTTAAAAGTGACTCGCGTTTCGCGCATTTTTCTCATTGTCAGGACATGCTTGAATCTTCCTTACTACTAAGTTTCTTGGCACCTGCAAAGTCCATTTCCAGCTGTGGCATCTGCTACAGTATTCTAGATGAGGACATCTCATTTCCTATTTGTGACAGAAGTTTCTGCATTTAGATTTCAGTGCTTGCAAAGAGCTTCTCTAGATGTTTCTATCTTGGTAAGTTGTTTGCTTTCATCATCAGGTATTTCAGTTGTCAAGATTTCACACCTGTCATGTCTGGTTCTCAGACTCTACGCAAGAAGCACTATAAAGCCTTTTTTACCTTCCCTCCCCCAAATAATTTTTAGCATTGCTAGTGAGAACGCAATTAACTCCTGTTATATCCTCAGAGAAGAATGTTAATATGATCTCAGAAACTGAACTGTCCTGAAGTAGATTCTACAAATGTATGATCCTCTGCAGGTTTCACTTCAGCATGGTAGTGCTTTGCTTTAGAGTAGAAAATGACCCTGAAGAATCTGCTTGGCCTTTAACAGTATATCATCCCTGCAACCCCCTCCCCCCACTTCCAAAAAGCAGGAATCAAAGCACATGTGATACACAAGATTTGTAATTGCAAGTGTCCCCCCCACAAACACACACACAACTTTAAAACAGTTACAGGATCTAGTAAATCAACGGTATTAGTGAAGAAAGTGCTTAACCCTTTTCCCAGCGTTATTTCTTCAGACTAAACGTGGATAGAGACAGAAGACAAGCTTCTATTTGATTGAGGCTGCTTCCAGAGAAGGTTATTACAGCACAAGTGCTCTAGGTGCTTTGCAGATATTTCGAAGATGAAGAGTCAGATAATATCTACTCCATGTAATCCACTGTTTTCTTATGCCAGTTCAGAAAGAATGCTGCACCATGGGTATTGATTAATATTGCTAATAGTTGTCAATTTGACAAAAGTTTTTCCCACTGTAAATCTAGTGGCAGCATCAATAGCTAATTTATGTTTTGGAAACTGCAGAAAGATTGGACTAAAGACTCCTATTCCAATATTGTTGCTAGATCACAGTCGTAAAAAATTATTAATGAAAAGGGGAAAGAAGCCCTATCTAGTGAGAGTCAGATACAAATCCTATGGGTTATCTAATGCCCAACAATTTATTCTATGCATGTGGATTCCTGCAGTTTCACTTCTGAGGCTGTAATATCATTATATAAATAGATAATGATTTGCACTAAGAAAGGGTTTCTTGTAGAAATCGTGTCCTTGTCATGTGTTAATATTATTCTTGCTTCTTTCGGTTCATCTTATCAGCTATCTGAATTTGGGCAACAGCCAGATAGGTCCATTTCACCAACTGAGTTATCAGCTAACAGAGCCTGGGTGTCTGAATCCACATTTACAAAAGTGAGACACAGATGGTGAATGTTAAACCACTAATTTGCCAGCGTGCATTTCTTCTGTTCATTTTTCACTTGCATATAGTGAAATCCCACACAGAGAGACTAAGAACATATTATACTTTAGATATCGTAAATGAGACACAAGGAAAGAAGCAGCTTTATTTAAGGGGGGAAACTACCTTTGGCTTGATGAAAAAATACACCAGAAACAATTGTCCATTTTCACAGTGGTCTACCACATGCCAGTCAGAAGCAGTAATGAATGCTAGTAGATTCTGATAGCCAAATAGCTCAAAAAAATGTCTAATCATTATTCAAATCTAAGTGAGTTATTTTCATTGCATCCTTAGTTGTTATTATAGAATGCAAGGACAAGCAGTTAGTCTTATACCATGAAAATTCAACACATGACATAGTTGTTCAGTAGAAACCACAATAATGCTGTGTGTCATGTAATTGCATAAATGATGCAAATTAAATAATTTGTGTACTTTGCATGACGCATGTGACATCTCTTCCCTCCCTTTTGCCTCCTATAGAGCTCTGGAGAAGAGCAATTAACTTTGCCCATCTTTATCTTTCTTCTAGACATTATCTACAGAAGATGAACAACAGAATGTTCTAATTTGTCAGGATCCTCAGGGGAAGGTATAGACTGAATAGATCCATAGAATGCACCTTCATACCAGCTTTATTTTGTTTTTTAAAGGAAAACAGAATTTTTGCCTTATCTATTCTGTTTTAATTAGTCCAGTCAATTTAATCCACCCCTACTAGCTTTTTAAAATAAAAAATGATATAAATGCTACAATTGCCTGATTAATGATTAATGACAACAATCTGGAATTCTTTAAAAATAAATTCACTGGAAAAAATGACTGACGTTATTTTGAAAAGGAAAGAGATGAAAATGAAGATTATGCTTTCTTCATCCCACATGTTATGGGGTTTACAAAACAATATCTTAGAAAAGTAATACAAAATATAACAAATAAAGTATTGGCTGGGCCTAGGTGCTAAAATCATATTATACTAATATTATACTATTTTTACTATTTTCCATTTTACCTCTGAGTCCACTCCAAAGTGAGGAAATTAAAAAAAAAAGTTGTCTAAATGGTTGTCTATCTTACTAGATTTAATTCTGTTTAGTTTCCAACATCAGTTAAACTTGGCCAGGTCAAAATACACATGTACACACTCACATATGTATAGCCACGTACATTTATTAAGATAAAGGAACAATAATCAACCAAACAATTTGTTTATTTGTTTTGTTTTGTTTTATTTTGTTTCCCTACACCAAAAAGTTGAGCTGGTGATAAATGGTAATAACAGCAGTGCTCTTTCACAGTGAAAAGCAAAACAGACTACAGAAAGAAAAAAAAATGCTCTTACTTTGTGTGCAAAGATTAATGGATTTTCTGCCCTCTGACAAGGTTTGTTAACAAGCCAAAGACATGTGTATGGGGAAGACTTCAAGACACTGTAAATAAAAAGATCAATGTGGAAATCAAGTTCCTTTCCAAAGATGTTAAGTTCTCTCTAAGGGCATTCTGCAAGGACCACCAATACAGCTAATTTCAGAATTTTGTTATGCCTGGCTCTTTCACACTTCTTATCCCTTCCATAATGTACAGGTGGTGTTGCTTTTTTTTCTCTTAAAATGGACGTTGTATAATAATATGCTTGCATATACCTAACTTTTCTGAGGGAAAACATGAACACAATGATTCTGAGTTTGCTTTTTCTTATTCTTCTGTGTCTTTGAGCATGTCTTTGTACATCTGCAATCCATGTGTACAAATAGGAAGTAATTACTTGAAAATAAGTATCCCAACTGGGACACTCACTCAGAAGCAGAGCTATGGTTGGCGCATGGTGCTTATTTCAGTAGAAACAAATGTAACTGTCTTACAAGGAATCAGGGAAAGGAATGAATAGCATGCTACCCTCACTATTGCCACAGGGCAATGGGCCTTTTGGAGCATTCCAGCTGAGAGATATAACTACATAGTAAGACCATATAGGATCACTCAATAAGACAATTCAAGTCAACACATATTTAGAAATTTGTGAATAGTGTATAAATCTTTCCTGAGGTTTTTCTATTTGTTTCTGGCCTGGATCTAAGCCAGGGGTAGGGAACCTTGTCTCTTTCATGATTCGTGGACTTCAACTCCCAGAATTCCTGAGCCAGCATGCGCTGGCTC
>JANHFJ010009504.1:0-10849 GCA_032468195.1 Cerberus rynchops
CTTGAAATAGATCTATACCGGCCTCCCTGAATTTTTAAAATACCAGCAGTAAAAACATTTAACCAATATATATATTGGTTAAATATATATATATATTTAATCTCTGTTTTAAAAATATTTCTTTTTATTAATATATTGCTGGCTTCTGTAAAAAAAACATTATTTTAGAAATTCACATATGAATGGGATAGGACTACGCAGTTGTCTATCAACCTTTGGCACAATGGCTTGGCCCCAGTTCTTGAAGCTGGATTATAAATTCGCCTCTTTCAAAAGGGGCATCCTTTCCTAGGAGTTTCTTTCTGGCTCCTTCATCCAGCAGCCACTGATTTTTTCAGTTTCTTCCTGTTCCCTTTGTCAAGGAATATAGGTATGGCCTTCACAATTTCTTTTGCAGTAACGCCTTCCTTCTCGCCTCAGCCTTTGATTTCCTCTCTCTGCTTCTCCCTCGGCTTCTTGCCTTGCCACTTGAGCTACTGCTTCTTGTGGTGTTTTCTGGACTCTTTGACTGATGTCTCCTAGGGCTATCCTTGCTTCTGGTTCGGCTTCGTATCCTGAAACTTTGGCTAAAACTATCTAGCCTGTGTTTTATTCTGGAAACCACCCGTGGCTTTCCATGGCTGTACTTCCAAATGTTCAACCCGTGCCGCAGACGCAATTTCCTTTCCAAGATTCTACCGAGGATGGACATTTTCTCATTGGGTTCCACGCTGACTAGGAATTGAGGGTGGTGGACATGTTTCTTGGGCTTCGTAGACACATCTCTTTCTGACATGGGCTTTCTTCCAGGCATTTTGGTGCTCTTGGGTTCTATTAATGGTCTGCTATCAGCAAAAGGTTCCTTTGTAGATAAGTCTGTTTCCCAGTTCGGGGTCTTCTCTTCTACCTTCTCAATGGCCGAGTGCTTTCCACCATCAGGTTCATCCATGCCTACTTCTGTGACAGTTTGTTCACCTTCTCTTCTGTAGTCCAGCACTGATGTCTGCTCAACAGTGAGGGAAGGTTGCTCTGCTTCTTGGAAGAACATACCTTTGGGGGATGAAGAAAATTGTTCAGAGAACCCTGAGGTCTTGGGCAGTCCACTTCCTGATGAAGTCATATTCTGCAGGTCTGTAGTGCTAGAAAACGCTCTTTCCTCCTGAAATAGCACTCCCTGATCTCCTGTACTGGAAGGGGTGGTTTCTTGTTCTGGAAGAGAAGCATTCCTCAAAGTTGCCACTGAAGATGATTCAGAGAGAGCGTCTTCTGATGTAAGAGAAGAGAAGTGTACTTCAGCCTTCTTTGCTGAAGCAGATTGATGGGATGACCTGTCCTCTGTTAGCAGAGAAGAGGAATCTGTTTCTGTCTCCTTTACCATACCCCAAATTAAATCTGGCCTCTGTTCCTGCTTTCTAATTGATTGTAACGAGAACATGGAGCCCTCTCTGGATGAAGGCAAATGGCATAGGCAAGGGCATTTGCCTATCCTACAAAATCTGTTGGGTACCCAGCTAGAACTAGAGTCTTTGGGTAATTGAGATTGCTTCCATCCAACAGGATAATATCGCTCATCTTCCCTTCTCTGGGAAGTGCTTTGAAGTTGTCTCAGAAGGTCCTTCTTTAGGGACAAGTTGGAAGAGCAAGGCAGAGCTTCTCTCTCTCTGGCTAACCAATCAGTTCCTGGACTTGGATATTTCTCCATAGATAGACTCTCTGATGAGCTACTGACATCGTATTTGCGTTTCTGATAGCCAGAAACTGGAGTAGAGAAAAATGGACCTCTAGGATCTTGTGTTCTACCAAGAAGGTCTGAAGCCCATCTTTCTTCATCTTTCAGATAGAAATCCGATTCAGTTCTCTCCAGTGGCAACTTGTGTCGTTTGCTCAACACAGGTGCTTCTCTCCTCACCATTTTCCCTTGAATGGTTCTGTCATGCTGCCTTTTCCTATCAAAACAAAATGATGGCTCTTCAATATCCAGCCAAGAAGCTCGGATCTCCATTGGCGTTTGGTGGAGTTCATAAAATAGCTCTGAGTCATACATGTCAGGTACCCCTAAGCTAGAGCTCTTGGATTTTGATAGGTCTTCATCATATGTTGAGAATGATTCTGTCATCTCTTCCCCCCTATCTTCCCCNNNCCCCCTAGCTTGCGGAATAAATGCCACTAGTGTGTCTTGCACCTGTTTTGGAAGTCTCCATCTGTGCTTCACAGTGAGATCTCTGATGTGGCTTCCCAGATGTTTCTTTATGTCTGGGTGAAGAAAGTGTAGCTGTTGAGGAGCAACTCTGACTTCCTTCACTATCCATGATTTGTTGGCCGCAACACTCCCTGCTGTTTTCATGGTCACGTCTGCTGCAGATCGTGGCTGCTCCTGTGGCTCTGAGGGAGCAAACAACCATAGAGATTTCTGAATCATGGCTGGCAAGCCCCATGCATGTTGAATTTTCTTGTGCAGAATGTGGAATTCCAGAAGATTCTGAGCACCCTCGTCAAGAAAGTCCAACATTCTCCTCCTGAAATAGACGGCGGATGAAGTGACAGGTACGTGTAACTTTGCTTCTTCCTTTCTGAGTTGGAATTTATTCATGGGACTTCTGTCTGTAACCCAGGTTTGAGGCAATGAGATCTGGGGAGATTTATAGACGTGAGATGGAGCTGGTGAACTGAGTGTGCCAGGATGCAGAAATGCTTTCAGTGTGGTTTGAGCATGTTTTGGAAGCCCCCATCTATGTACTGCAATTAAATTCCTCAGATGAGCTTCTAAATGTTGGTTTGTATCTGAGCTAAGGAAGGACAGATTCTGGGCAACCATGTGAAATTCTCTATCCCAGGGAAGCTTACGAGCTGTCGCTGGACCTTGTCTGGCTAATGGATGCTTCGTGGAGTCATGGAGATATGGAGCAAATGCATCCAGGGATTTCAAGACCATGAAGGGTAGACCCCAGGCATGTTGGAGTTTCTTGTGCTGGATATGGAATTCCAGGTAATTCTTGGCCTCATCTGAGAGAAAAGAAAGCCTTCCCTCCATAGGTCCTAAGAAACACCTTCCATCAGGACTCACACGAGTAGATTCCCTCAGCTTTCTTGGCTGGAAATCTTTACCCTTCCAACTTTTCTTTCTCTTGTCTTTTTTAATATCTTGCCACAAGCTGTCGTCATCTTCTTCAGTTTGGGAGACATCTGTATACCCCAGGAGGGATTTGCATCTCCAGCAGAGTGATGGTTCCTCATGAATGTTTTCATGTTGAGAAGGAGGTCTGGAAGGCACAAGCGATCCCAGGAGCTTCTGAATGGTTTTTGGCATGCCCCACCTGTGCTCTGCAGTCCTCCTCTTCAGGTGAGCTTCCAGAATGTCTTTGGTCCTTTTGCTGAGGAAGGGTAGGTTTGGGACAATCACCTCCACTTCTGCCCTATTCCATCCATGTGTCTTGACTATACGCTTTCTAGTGCTCTGGGGAATTTCAGGGGAAAATGGGGCAAAAGCACGCAAAGACCTTAGCACCATGGAGGGCAAGCTCCATGCCCGTTGAATTTTCTTCTGCTGGATATGGAATTCCAGGTAATTCCTGTCCTCATCTGAAAGAAAAGGAAGCCTTAGTTCTGAGAATAGTAAGGGTTGCTTGTTAGCTCTCCCAGAAGATGTAGATCTTCTCTGGTTCCTTGGCTGCGCATATTCCTTTTTCCTTCTCTTCTTTCGCCTGTCTTTCTCTGACTCTTCCAGCAGGTCTTCTTCATCTTTCTCAGTTTGGGAATCATCGGTAGTCTGAAGGAACAATTTGCATCGGTGACAGAGTGGAGCTTGTCGATCAAAATCCTTGGATTGGAAATGGGGTTGGGGAGTTGACAATTTCCCCAGGGTCCTCTGAACTCGTTTGGGAACAGACCATTTGTGCTCTGCAATCTTCCTCTTCATATGAGCTTCCAGAACCTCTTTGGTCTCCATACTAAGGAAGATCATGAAGGGGATAGACACCTTTATTTCTTCAAAAACCCACTGTTTAGCCTTGAGCCTCTTATTTCCTGGGCTTTGGATCTTGATCGGAAATGCGAAGAAAGCATTCAAGGATCGGAGTACCATAGAAGGCATACCCCAAGCATGCTGGATTTTCTTCTGCTGAATGTGGAATTCCAGGAGATTCCAATTGTCCTCTGTAAGGTACAGAAGCTTTGTCCACACTGAGCTTTGCCCTTGGTGACTAATAGTGTTGGATGCTTTTGAGGTTTCTTTTTTAGAGGTGACTTGCTGTTGTGATGTCTCTCTTTCATGGCGGGAAAAGATTTTAGGTGGTTGGGTGGATCTGCTATGCTGCCTGCGAGGCTGGTCCATTCCAGATTCAGGTTGAGGAGGAGCGATAGCCCTCAGTGAACCCCGAATTCGTTTGGGGAGGCTCCATTTGTGCTTCACGGTCCAATTCTTCAAGTGGGCTTCCAGTTGGTCCTTCATCTCTGACCTCAAAAAATGTAGATCCGAGCGACGGATTGTTGTCTGTACCATAGCAAGTGACCTACGAGTTGCGCCTTTCCCTTGGCTCTTAACGGAGAGGCGACCTCCTGATCTTGTAGTTGTGCTCTGCAGCTCTGGTGGATTGGGAGCAAAAGCATTGAGAGATTTCTTGACCATCAAGGGCAGGCCCCAGTCATGTTGGATCTTTTTGTGTTGGATATGGAATTCCAGAGCCACCCAAACTTCCTTTGTATAGAATGTTGCAGCCCAGCTCTCTTGGCGAAACTTAGGAGTAACTTTTCCACTCGGAGTTGGAGTTCGGCTCATTACTTGTGGAGAAGGAGTCTTGGGATGTCCTCCTGCAGTCAGCGGTAGGTGCTTGCCACCGTACTCCTCTATCTGGCTCCTCCATTTTTGGGCTTTTCTAATTGTAGGCAGATGCCGGTCACTAGTATCTGAAATCTCCTTAATTCTTGCTGGATGGACTTGATCATGGGTACCCAATGGGATTTGGTCTATAAGCTCTTCAGGTTGGCGAGAATATGCAGGGGGCAACAAGGTCTTCATTGATTCCTGTACTTGCTTAGGAAGGCCCCATTTGTGTCTAGTGATTTGTCTTTTTGTATTTGCTTCCAAGTGTTCCTTTGTGACTGGATCCAGGAACAACAGATTTGGAGTTGTTGTGAGTCTCCTTTCAGTTTGCGGACTTGAAAGGGCAGCGATGGCCAATCTGGTCAAAGCCCTTCGTGGTTCTGGAGGCAAAGGAGCGAAAGCCTGAAGGGACCTTTGAAGGATAGAGGGCAGTCCCCATTCATGCTGGAACTTTTTATGTTGGATGTGCCTCTCCAAAAGATCTGAACTTTCAACTGTGAGAAAGGAGGCCTTCTTTTGACCATCTACAAAACTTGCCTCTTGCAATCGAGTGATACGTTGTGCTTTTTTGAGCTTGGGCCCACTGACGAGGAAGTTTCTGAACTCCCTGAGTTCTCCTGGAGAGGTGGGACGAAAGCCGTGCAGAAATTTCTGCAATCTTTTTGGTAGCCCCCATCGGCTGTGAACGACCATCTTTTTCATGCTAGATGCTAAGTTCTGCTGGACATGCTCAGAGACAAATGGCAGATCATGCACTGAAATTCTAATTTCCTGCCTTATTCTCCAAGGTGGGTGGAGTTCAATGGGTAAGTAGGCTTTAAAGGCTTGTAGAGAGCTTTGGATAATAGAAGGCAAACCCCAGAAATGATGAAGTCTCTTCTTCTGGATGTGATACTCCAACATTTCTCTTGTCTCTTTCTGAATGAAAGGAGTCTTCAGCGGTTGGATTGCAACGCTTGCCTTTCGAGTCCGTGCTGGGAAAGGTTTAAGTGGGACTACTACAGATAAGGATTCCATATATTTCCTGCTGATGCCCCACAAGAACATCAAATGTTTATGTCTTACATTTTGTTCCAACGTATTTATATCACTTGCTGGCAGAAAAAGTAAGGACAGAGCTCTATTGGTGGGGGATTTCTGCCCAGCCTCAATCAATTTAGGAAGGCGTTTTTGTGGCAGAGTACTGGATTCTTTCTGGGACTGTCTCACCAGTCTGGGGAGTATCTCTAGCTGTATCTGAAGGTATTTTCTTCTGATGTGTTCCTTGAGGAGATCCAATTTCTTTGGAACGTAATGTGTGGACTCAACTGATTTGTAACAAGTCCTTTCACTTTCTCCAGCATTGTACCTTACTTCAGTTAATTTAGCTTTCTTGTCACTTTGGGGGAGCTGAGCTTTTCCCAAAGGAGCAGAAGGGTGGAAATATTTCAGCGACTCAAGGATTCTCTTTGGTAAGCCCCAAAGGCGCTGCAGTTTTAATTTGTGTACGTGAAACTCTAAGTAGTTGCAAGTTGGCCAAGGGAGAAAGGAAAGCTTTTGGGGCAAAGCATGGACATTGATTATGGTCCTGTGGGTGGTGGAACTTGGGGAAAAACCTTGCATGAAGACCTTGAGGGAGCTCTGGATGAGTACTGGGAAGCCCCATTCATGATGCAACCTCTTCTTCCTGATATGCAGTTCAATAAACTCTCGTTGTTGTAGTTGGAGAAATGGTGTCTGTGTCTCTGAGAACATCACAGCAGGAACCTTCTTTCTCTGGAGGGGTGAGGCATATGATCTAGGAATCATTGCATCGACAGCTTCTACATATCTTTTGCCCAGACCCCAAAGGGAACTAAAATAACAACGCTGTACTGCCATCTCCAATCTTTTTGCTTCCTGCTTTTGCACGAAGGGTAGAAAGCTCCGTCGGGGCTGCAAAGTCTTAGGACTATGGGAGATTAATTTGGGGAGTGGTTCCATTGTTACCAATACATTATGTTTCCAAGAACCCATGACAACATCTGGGAAAGCCTCCAACTGTATCTCCACATATTTCTTAGATAGGTGAAGGCTAATCTTCTCCAGATGGTTGGATTCTTTTAAGGAAAGCTTGTGAGAAACATGTGGTGGAATTGCCATCATCCTCTGTTTGCAGCACATGGTGCATAGAATAGTCTTAGTTTGGAATAGAGGGATGGTCTTATAGGTGGATACTGTTCTTCTTGTCTGGTGCACCAGCGTTTTTGGCCTTGGGGCACAAATTTTTACTTTTGGTTTTAGCTTCTTCAGAGATTCAAGAACCCTTTGTGGCAAACCCCACTGATGATATAGTTTTGTCTTCTGCACATGAAGTTCAAGATTGTTGCAAATGTCCTGGGGGAGGAACAATAGGTCCTGAGCCAGGTTATGGACACTGATTTTTGTCTTTGTTAAAGATGATCGTGAAGGTGGCTGATAGAGGAAGCTCTTGAGTGATTTTTCAATAAGGACAGGAAAACCCCATTCATGTTGGATTCTCTTCCTTTTAACATGCAGCTCTAAAGTTTCCATGCTGAATCCTGGAGGGAGCACCCACTGAATTTTAGTGAATCGGAAGGCAATCATTTTCCGACTTCTTAGTGGCTGTGACAAAGGTTTGGGCATCAATTCTCCCAGTACCTTCACATATTGGGTGGACAACTCCCACAAGGAAGCAAAATGATTACGTTGTATGGTCATTTCAATCCTATCCATGGCTTTCCTGCATGCAAATGGCAACAAGGTTCTACGGGGAAGCAATGGCTGGTGACTAGAAATGATCTTCGGGAGATGGGTTCTCAGAGAGAAAACCATGTGCCTCCAGGAAGTTCTCACCGTTACAGGAAAAGCCTCCAAATACATTTCCAAATGTTTCTTCGCCAAGTGAAGCTGCAGTTTGAGGTGAGCCTTCACCTGGATTTGGGCATGAAACTGTGGTGGTGCAGCCATCTTGATTTTGGAGAGTCTGCTACCTTGTTCTCGCCAAGGGATGCTCGGTTTCAGGTAACTATAACTTGAGTAGAACAACTTCACAGACTCCAGAACTCTTTGCGGTAGCAACCATCGCTGAGACACTACTCTTTTCTGCACATTTCTTTCTAGTTCTCGTTTGATGGTACTACTGAGAAAGGAGAGCTCTGACGGGAAAATGATGGCTTCTCTGTGCAATTTCTTCTGGGGATGAGCAGAAGGAATAGCTGGAAGAAGGTACTGGACAGACCTTAAAACAAGACCCGGAAGACCCCAAATGTGATGAAGAGTCTTCTTCCTCACATGCCATTCCAGTGCTTCTCGGGCTTTGGGGGCAACAAATGGAGTTTCCTTTTCTGTGGAACAAAGTCTGGTAGATTTTCTGAGTGGGCGGTGAATTAAAGCTGATGGTCTGATATCCTGAAACAGAAGAGTGAGCGATTTACTGTATATAGTGGGCATTTTCCACTCGTAGGCCAGGTCTTTGTGTATAATGTTTAACTTGATATGACTAAAAGCTTCTTGCTCCACAAAGAGAAGCTGCTGAGATCTTAGCTTTAGAGAACATCTTTGAGGTGGAATGATTTGAGGGAGCTTATGCACTACCTTTTGCTTAGTCCCTCGCCAAGGCTGCCAAGCTGTGGGAACAACAGGACTAAGACAGCTCTGAAGGGTTTTCTTGGCCAATTTTCTCTGCCGTATTTGGCCCTTTGAATGTTGAACTGTTGACTGCTTTTCTAGAAAGAGGACTGGTTTCCTGCTGTAACTGACCATTGCTGTGGAAGGTATCCCCATCTTAAATCCCCTTGCAAAGAACTTTCCATCTGCTTTGGGCCTCCTGGTCAGTGTGGAAGCAGGTGGAACAAACATCTGTAGGGATTCAAATACTCGTTTGGGTAAGCCCCACTGCCTCTCTATGATTTTGCTCCTAAGGTGGGACTCCAGCTTCTGCTTTACCTCAGAGGTGGTGAAAAGGAGTTGGGTAAAGCCAGTGAATATTTGAACTTCATACTGATTGTAGGATTTGGTCCTATGATGAACCTGTGATGGTGGAGCTGGTAGAAGAAACTCTCTTAGAGACCTCAACACCAGGCGAGGCAATCCCCACTGGTGCTGAAGTCTCTTTTTCAGAACATGGTTCTCCAAGTCCTTTCCATCAATGGATCTCAAGGCAGGCATTGTAAGACCAAATTCCATCGAGGAATGTACTATGGTGAAGGAAATTGGTTGAGAAGGAGGACAAGGGACAAACTTGCTCAGGGATTTCATATAAAGTGTTGGAAGCCCCCAAAGGAAGTAGATGCATTTACTCTTAACATTCATCTCCACAACATCTGCTTTCTTCTGGAGGCTTAACCCCAGCTTGTTCCTCAGCTGATGATGAATCTGACCAAGTGGAATAAGTTTAGGCAGAACCCAATTTCTCCCCCTTGCTGTACTTACTTTCTGAGAAAGCCACACAATTGAATGAAAAGTCTCCAACTTCACCTCCAGCGACTTCTTTGTAATGTGCACTTGTAGTTTTTCTTGGAGAGCTGGTATAGTTTTGGTATCCAAGACCGCCATGGTGGCTGATTGCTTTGTGATGGGTTTTCCTATCCTTCCTGCACTTTTAACTTGACCTATGTCCTTGTGCTTATGTCGCCAGCCTGCTGAAGGAACTTTTTCTGGCCTTGATGGAGAGTAAGGTTTCATACGCTTGAGGGCATCTTGTACTCTCTGGGGTAGCTGCCAACGTGTTTGTTGAACCATTTTCTTTAAGTGCTTCTCTAGCTCTTTTCTGATACCTGTAGCTATAAAGGAAAGGATCTGAGGCCTTGGGGCCACAGTAACTTTCCTCCTGTGCTTCTGAGTAGGAGAGTATGGAGCAGAAGGTATGAACTTTTTGAGGGACCTCAGGAGAGCTAAAGGCAATCCTATGAGATGTTGCACTCTTTTTGTCACCATGTGAGATTCTAAGCTTGCCAGCATGGTTTGATCCATAAAAGAAATGGACATGCCTCTGAATCCAGCTGAGTCTGTCTTGCTGGTCTCAGCCAGCCCCGCCTTTGATGGGGTCTTTCTACCGGACCTTTTCTTGAGTTGTCTCCCTGTGACGGTCTTTCCTGATGAAATCTGGGGTGAATCTTTAAAGCTTTCATGATGTACTTTGGAATAGTACTTTTTTACGTGCTTAGCTGATATGTTCACCTTCAGGCTGCTAGATGAGATCTCAGAGAAGGTGAAAGAGGAATTGGAGCAACTGCTAGTAGTGGTATAGGTGAATGACATTGACCCGAAGGAGTCTTCCTGCAGAATATCCTGGTCGACAGAAAGGTTGCTATCTTCCTTCCAGGCGTGGGGAACATGGTGTGGAGTGGAAGTCGCTCTACCTTCCTCGTCTTTTGGCAACAATTGTGAACTTGATAAAGCAGGTGGCTTCAGGTCAGGAAGAGTATGGTTAAATAAAGGTGTGGGTTCGCTGGCACTCCGCAGAACCGAATCAGGGCCTCTAACTAGAAAGCCACAAGGTGGGACAGGGATATTTGTGCAAGACACAGGAGGCTCTTGGCTCCTTGAGTCTTTCAGTCTCTCCTGCTTTGTCCCCCAGCTGTAGATAAACGCCAGGGCTTCCTGAGCAGCTTGCTCACACACTGTACAGTCTGCATCATCACACAACAGTTGACGGACAGAACTTCCATGAGTGACTGCAGGAATGCCTTCTTGGGGTTGGGCAGCTCCTTGCTCTTTGATACCTGCAAGGAGAAGGAAAGAGCCAATAAACCACAATTGGTTCTCATATCATTTGATGAACGCATCATGGTCTGTTCTTTCTGGACAGATTCTTAATCAAAACCTTAACCAGCTAGAGAGAACCTGCGTGCATCGTAGGTTTCCCCAACAAACCAGACCTCAATACAGAGGTGAAATTCAGCCGGTTCTAGCAGATGCGCTAGAACCGGTAGTAAATTTTCTAAGCCGTTCGAAGAACCGGTTGTTGGAAGAAATCTCCTTTTGGTTTTTCTCCACTTGACAGGGTTAATCCTGTAAGGAAGGCAGGAAAGAAACATCCTGGTGTTGTTTCTAGCCTCATCTTTATTG
>JANHFJ010009509.1:98940-109998 GCA_032468195.1 Cerberus rynchops
GAAGGAAGGAAGGAAGGAAGGAAGGAAGGAAGGAAGGAAGGAAGGAAGGAAGGAAGGAAGGAAGGAAGGAAAGCTACTTAGCTGCTGTACTTGACAATGTGAATATGGAACAATGGAGTATAAAAAGAGCAAAATGAGAAAACCAGAGTAAAAAGAAATGATAGTTTTGTCCTGTATACACTAGAAGCCTCCAATGTTCAGTTCCTGTTCAACAATTGCAGACAGCACACAACAAAGAGTCTTTGATCAGAATTGATCAAATTGAGTGTTAGGCTCCAACTCCTCAAACAGCTACCATTAACACTCTCCAGGAAAGGAGCAGTTCTTGATTCAAGAGGAGAAACAATTCCCTCTCGCCAGAGGAAAGCTATCTTGGAACTTTCCAAGGTACTGAAACACACACACACACACACACACACACCCTTCTCTCTCTTACACACACACCCAAACCATTGATCCTCAAAACAAGATGGACCCCTTAAAAGTACTTTTTTTAATGAAATAAATGTCTTCAGGGATCACCATTCGATTAAATTAATCCTAAATCAGCATTTATCCACAGAGGAGAATAAGGTGATGGGGTGGGGAGATAAAATAGAAGGACACTTTTGGGTGCTGTCCGGTGGAAACTAAGATGATTTCAAAAAATGAACCTCTCCAAAATGTGAAATGAGGGTTAGATTTGGTTCATGTACCATGCAATTTATTCCATTTGGGCCTCTGATTTGCAAGCCATCGTTTACGGCTTATGTTATGTATGAACACAACCAATTTTGACTTGTTCAATAAATAATGGTAAAACAATGTATGACTTAAAGAAAACTTTAAAGCATGTCAATATGTAAATACCCAAACCAGACATATAAATGGGTCTTAAGTTTTAGCCTTTCACAATGCATTTTTCTAATAAAAAGATTTACTGATCAGTTAACGAAGCTGTGCTTTTTATTATCCCATTATTGAATGGAACAATTCGTTCTTTGAATCTTGTGAATCCCAAGAAGCTGTCTTCCATTGTATGATCCTTTTAATCAAGGATTGTCCACAGTGATTGACCAAAGCGGTTCTGAATTTCAGGCTGGAATTTTTATAAACCTTCTAAAGGTTCCAGTAAGTAAAACATGGACATTCTACCTGGAAAATTGGAATTCTACCATTCATTGATTACATCTTCATTCTTATGGTTGTTTCTTAATGCAACCATTTCTTCGTTATCCTTAGATTTGTCTACTTCATGCAGTATAGTTTTACACATCACCATTATGCCAATAAAGCTTTCTTCCAGCACTGCGCACCTCCGAGCAACCAAATCATAAATACATTTTTTTATGAGTGATCTCCAACTAACTGGCAATTTGATTGTATGTAGACACAGATCCTTAAAGTTCCACTCTAAATAATTTGGGCTTGTAATTATGAAAGGTCCATCTGCCCCTTGTTGAGATACAAGTAGTTTTTTGTTTTTTTAAAAAAAAATGCACTTATGTGAGTTCAGGGACAAAAGGCTTCCCAAATCCAAATACCAAACGATGGAACAATGCGGCTGGCTGAAGGTCTGTGAGGACATTAGTCTCTAACTGATTCATCAGGGGACTGCACACTGAGAACAACTCAATGGCTGAAGATAATGCGTACAGTGCATATCCTTGGTAATCAGTGCATCCTAGGAGAGCAATTTGCACCTATTCCATGGCATTTACCACTGTAGTCTAACAGTGTGTGTTTTGACCTATAAAGTTCTACACGACTTGAAGGCTGCCTCACCAGCATGTCTCAAAATGGAACACAATTTCCAAGGCATCTCTTAACAGAATAACAAAATATCAGACTTGGAAAGGACCTTCTAGTCCAACCCCCTGTTCAAGCAGGAGACCCTATACCATTCCGGACCAACTGTTGTCCAATCTCTTCTTAAAAACCTCCAGTGTTTGAGCACCCACATTTTCTAGAGTCAAGTCATTCCATTGATTAATTGTTCTAACTGTCAGAAATTTCTCCTTAATTCTAGGTTGCTTCTCTCCTTGGTTAGTTTCCATCCATTGCTTCTTGTCCTTCCTTCAGATGCTTTGAATAATAAGCGGATCCCCTCTTTTTTGTGGCAGCCCCTTAGATATTGGAACACCGTTATCATGTCACTCTTTGTCCTTCTTTTAGAGATACCCAGTTCCTACAATTGTTCTTCCTATGTTTTAGCATCCAGTCCCCTACTCATCCTTGTTGCTCTACTCTGAACGCTTTCTAGAGTCTCAACATCTTTTTTTATATCATGATAACCAAAACTGGATGCAATATTCCAAATGCGGTCTTACCAAGGAATTATCCCTTGCTAGGGGGAAGCTCCTGGAATGCATTTTCTATTTTCTTAAACTTGCCCTGCTTGTTGTTCACGAGATGCGTTAGCACGAGAAGTCTCAAAATCCCAACACATTTGGAGAGAGCGAAATAAGGGAACGTCAAGACCTCCAACATTCTTAAATGCCTGCCTTTCAATAGTGGTTCAGCCAAGATTAAAATAATAAGTTTTTCTCTGCCAGTTATATTAAAAATTACGATGTCATATTTTTTTTTTCCCATGGTTTACGGGGAACATGTGCAATTTTAGGCCTTTAGGTTGTCCATCTCAGCCTTAAAAGAATTTTCATGCTCATTTCACTACTAAATATGAAATACCGAGGAACTGGATTAAGGCAACATGCTTGCTCGTGAACCTTCTAAGTGTGTCTGTTTGGACTCTAGCCTTGATTTCCTTTAAGGTTAATTTTATGATTTTATAGTTATAGTGTGTTAAGGATGTGTAGTCAAAATAGGTTGCTTGAAACTGTGTAACTAAAGCCACTGTTTTGAACATGTCATTTGTGCAATGCTTGGACATCGCAGTGGATATGATCACCACTGCTAACTTAATATTTTTTCTCCCCCCCACCCCGTGAATTCTCCTGCAGGATGTCTAAATGTATAAATTGTCAAATGCTGGGGAAATCAGGAGAGCCAGGCAGTTCAAATGAGTATAAAAATGGATTGCAAGTTTAAGATCTCTGCAAGAATCTGACCAACAAATGGTTAAGGGAAATTAGAGGGTCTTAAGAAAGACATTTAAGGTGGGCCATGCTTAAATCTCTTGGGGGTATGCAGGGACTCATGACTGATGACACATTTGACCCTTCTCTCAGTCTTAGCCTGGTCATCTCCTACATAAATTTCAGATTAATTATCCCAATAGCAAATCTCACGAAGAAATGGAAATAATTTCCTTCTGCTTGATCCATGTGTAAATTGAGCAATATTAATGGCTGCAAACATGAATTTAAATGAATATAAGGCTGCAGAAAAAAATAACTGTGCTGTGAGCTAGTCCAAAGCAAGCTGGGTTCTTGAGCCTCAAATATAGTTGTTTAGAGCACACCCCTGGACCTTGTTTACTCATTGGACTTATTTCCTAACTTTCTTCTATGAGATGAAGATTGCATATACAATACTTCTTCCTCCAATTTTTTCCCACAAAAGGAATCCTTTGGATAGACCTCCGAGTCATCCCATGAAATCCCATGGTTAAGGAGGGATTTGAATCTGGCACAACCTCTGGGTTAATCCAAAACTTTTCACCCCTGCACCAAAGTTTATTACTTTCCTTTTTTAAATTAGCTATGGTATCTGCAAATACTTGACTGGCTGTAGAGACTAAGCTAAGGCAAGCTGGTAGGTTAATGAGAATGTATGCCATCATCTTAAACCTATTTTACACAGCTCATAAACCACTGTGAATGATTTATCTGAGCTTAGGCTATATTGCCTAACCCCAGAGCAGTCTACATATCCAGTCAGCATTAACTGGAATTTGAAATCAAGAACTAAACTTATTTCAAAATCCATTTAATGCTAACTGGAAATGGGCACTTTTTTGCTTTCGGCAACAGGTTAACTGAAGTTAAACTGCCGTACTAAGGGTGCTTTCTTTGTCTTCAGATTAGCTGGAACGTGTAATTCAGCAACATCGAAAAGGTTGCATGTTCCCTAGCCAACCTAGAACAAACAAAAAATGTTAAGCCTCTATTTCCCACAAACTCCAAGGCTCCTTAGATTAGCAGGACTTTGTCAGTTGAGTTCACCCATCTTTGGGAATCATAGTTGGTTTAAATATGGATTGTCGGTAAAACTACAGTGACCTAGTTCATAAGTAACACTGGAGCTACAGCATCAGATCTGACCTCTACAAATTCTTATCATCATCTGATGACCATCAGATGGCAGCAAAAGGATATGAAAAAATTGTAACTCTTCACAGTCATCTGGTGGCCACCTGGATTTTTGTAACCCATTTCTAGTAATTCTAATGGTTGGCTTGAAGATTATTTGTGTGGGCACAATGGATCAGTGGTTAAACACCGAGCTTGTCTGCTGGAAAGCTGACAGTCCAAGTTCGAGACTCATGTGCCACATGATGGATTGAGCTCCTATTACTTGCCCACCTAGCACTTCAAAAACATGCAAATGCAAGTAGATTAATAGGTACCACTTGGGAGTTGTATGCGCCTTTGTGTATATTCATGCTGGTTGCATGACCATGGAAATGTCTTCAGACAACTCTAGCTTCCTCAGATAGGAAAGCTATCCCCTATCCCCTAAAGTTGGACATGATTGGACAGGGGAAACATTTACCATTATACTAACCTGAAACCAAACAAATTGTATTCTCATTTAAGGCTAGGTGCCAACCCACGTCTAAATAAAAGACTCAAAATTAATGTGTCCTTTGATATTCTCACTTCCTTCTAGTCAGGAAAGGAATTCGTTACAAACCTTTGTATTCCCATTTGTGTTTGTTGTCAAGTTCCTGATCTCTATCTTGCCTGTAACCCCACTCTCTGATTTCCCTTCACAGTAATGGGTAACAAAATTTAGCAGATTTTGCCAAGCTGGTGGCTATCTGTGGGCTGTATCAGAATCTGACTGCCATTCCACTCTAACAAAGGATAAGTTTCGAGTGTTTCTTTCATGATGAGACGAAAACAATGTCACAAAAGGGAGAGGAAATTTACAGAATCTTTGTGCCATTTGTCGGGTACCACTCAGTATACAGAACTTAGCAGGAGGCGAGATGGGACATAAACAGGCCTGAATCAAAAGTTTTTAGCCAACAGTCTTCAAACTTTTGAAATACATTAGAGTGGGTTTCTGCATAATATGTGACATCAGACAGTCCGTATGCAGCCTGTTTCACACAAAAGAACAGCGCAGTTCGATTTTGGCCATTCTGTAGGAACCTACCCATTAGGGTTCCAAAAACATAATTCGTACAATAGTTTAGAATGTTGGGCAAACCCAGCCATTTGTGGTTCATTCAATACGTCTTAGTGAAGAAAAAAATGTCGCTTAGAATAACATTCCAACCCAGCTTATAACTTTAGGGTGATCTTGCACTTTTGCAATTTTCCTATTTTGGGGAGAGGGGGGAAAGGGGTCCATGGAAACATATTAATCCGCTACACATGAATATGTGTTTCAACCCAGCCCCTTCTTTTTCTAAGAGACCCCAGAGAGATTTGCTTAGCAGTTTCAAAATGGCTGAGTGCAGGCATTAACAACTGAGTTGTCATGGTTGCATCTTTGGCTTTTGTTCTGAAGTGGATTCCTAGCCCTCCTCTCTCTCTCTCTCTCTCTCTCTCTTTCTCTCTCACACATACACACACACACACATGCACACACTTTGCAGCCACTCCGCCCTCTTCAACATGACGTCATGTATGTCCGCCATGGTGATGGAGGCCACCTGTGGGTTGAGCGAGGCTTTAAAGAGACAGGCGCCAGCTGGATGCAGGGGGAATCTAGTTGTGTGGTCTGTCTCTGTGTGTCTGTGGGAAAAGACTCTCCCCCCCCCTTTACTCCTGCAAATCTTTACATTCACAGATTTCTCCCCCTTTCCCATTCCTAGCCAAGCTTGATTCTGACAGCTTGGTTCGTTGCACGTGTGGAAAGTGGCTGTCAGGGAACAAAGCGCTTATTCCCTTTACTCATGCCCGTGAGTGTGTGTGTTGTGTGTGTGTGAGAGAGAGGAGAAACAGCCCAAGAAGCATCCTGAAGGAGGACCAAAAAACCCCCAAACCTCCACACTGGAAAGAAATCTCATTCCGGAAAAGACCTTGGGACTGACTGATACAACTCCTTCGTCCCATTGCAATGCCTTGGGATGAACCCGGAGGTAAGTTTGTTTGTTTGTTTGTTTTCTTCTCCTCCTCTCTCACTTTCTCTTATTTCTTTCTGCCTCAGCATTTCAGGGGATGGGGAAAGACAGGAGGGAGGTGAAAAAATAAAAAATAAAAAAGGTAAAAAGAGAGAGAACCCACCTCCCCCATGGGGAGATGTGTTAGGAAACAGTTTCTTGTCCCGCAGGAGACCAGGCACCAGTCCATCATCACTCAGGGCACCGCTCCAGTGGGTTGGTGTGTTGAGTTTCTCTTAAGGGCAATTGCACACCCCGTGTATTCCTCTGGAAATTTATTCCAATCGGTTGATCCGTGTTGAAATATATATATATATTGGTTTATCTCTTGAATTGATGTGTGTGACCCTCAAAAGGAGCAGAGGAATATTCTGTGCCTCGCCCTCCATGTGGGGCAGGCACCAACTCCCATAAACTAGTCAGTGAGCCTGAGTAGGGCTTGATGGGAGCTGCTGCCTTGAAGCCTCTGAACATGGTTAGTTGTTAGATGTGAGCCATTATCAATTAATAGGATCTGGTGTGTCCCACCGCCAGCCTCCTTTGAAGTAGCCAGGGCTTGACGCAAAACGCACTGGTGGAAAAGTTGTTTGTCTGCCTTTAATGAATGCTCAGAAAGGCATCTGGCTGGCTGGCTGGCTGGCTGGCTGGCTGGCTGTCAGAAACAGGACACCGATCCAGATCAGCTAGTCTCTCTTCCTCGCTTTCTGAATACATCTTGCAATCTGCAGGCAGATAGGAAAGGAGTCTACCACTCCCCTTTTCCGCTACCAAGAAGGAGTTCCAAACTTTACTGAAGACAATGCTTGCATTTCCCCCCTCCTTCCCGTGCACTTCCCCTTTAAGAAACAAGACAGCAGTTAAACCTTCACCTCCTAACCTGTTCCCGAAAAAGTTGACGGTGTTGAGAAAGATTTTGTAAAGCAGATGCTTTCAGGATAGAGATTTCAGATTGCTCTCGGAATACGAGAGTGACTTGTCACCGTGGTGTGCTCTCGTCATTGTTGTTGACTTTCTGCTGCTGTTGCTCTGCTGGTGTGTTTTCTGTCGTTAGGTTTGTCTGGATTTTTTTTTTCATCCTGGTGGAAAGGTGGAAAGGCAGGGTGTGACTGTAATAAATTGTGGGATTCTGAGTTTTTCCTTCGCATCCATCTCTGTGGAATCCAATCATTAGAGGTAACCTTTTCATACACTCTTTGTCGATCTTGTCTATAAAACCTTTCCTCCACATTGTTCCCGTATTGATAACTGTTCTTTCTTTCTTCTCGCTATTTCTTTAGTTTCAAGAGTCGTTGTGGTTTAAGTGTGTGTTGGGGAGATGCAGTTGCAACTCTGTCTTCAGCTATTGTTACTTTGGGCCAGTCACTCTCAGACCAGTTCTGTTGCACGGTGTTATTCTTGGGAATGGGGGGGGGGGGTTTAACATGAAGGGAAGTAGCCTTGAGCTCCTGCAGAAAAAAAACTGGAATGTTCAAATAATAATCAAATACTCTTCTGAAACTTTAAACATTTATCCCAACTATCTTTCCTTTTGATCGCAAAATGTCTCTTGCACATTTGATGGTAGCAAAACTGAGTTTTCTTCTCTGCTGTTTTTCTTTCACCCTTTCAAAGCCCTTTCCTTCACTTTGTCCCCCTTCCCTGTTCTGAGATCAAAGCTGTTAATGATACTACAAGGTAATCTCTTGCAAAGGGGCACTAATTGCCTCTTTGGGGAACTTACTAAATCCCAATCATTGATTTCATCAAATGTGATTATAGTGTCTTGCTTTAATCTAATCTTGGAGTCTTTTTCTTTCTTCATTTCCTTGATCTAGTCACGATTCCTTCCTTCCTTCCTTCCTTCCTTCCTTCCTTCCTTCCTTCCGTCCTTCCTTCCTTCCTTCCTTCCTTTTTTTATATAAGGCGGAGAAACTGCTTCTTTTGAATTCTCTGTGGTGCAAATTGAATTGGAGAACAATCACACCCTAGGAGCTAACAAAGAGATTGTGCTGAATGTCACTGTCATTCTCAATTATCTGATTGCTGTTTGTCAAATGGTCTTATGCTGAGGAGAATCTCGGTCCAGGCTTTTGATTCTACATTCAATAGAAATTAGAGGCATCCGGTTCTCTTTTCATTCCTTAATGCCAACCAAAAAACAATACAGTTTCTCTGTTCACACACACACAAAAAAACCCCAGTGGTTCACAAAACAGTCGAACCACAAGACCTTCAGGAAATAATAAGTGAAATATCATTAAATTATACAAATATAAGGGCACTTTCCTAACTATAATACAAGATGCCCAGACAAGTAAATATTTCCAAGAGAAATATACACCAAGTATTGGTATACTGATCTTTAAAATGCTTCATTTTAGTACCACCTGAACAAACACCCCCTCCCCCAATATTTATTTTATTTACTGTCTTATAAAGGAGGGAAAAACATTGTTAACAAATTTTACTCTTTATCAGGTGGAAGATGCGTGCTTTGAAATGTCATTGACAAATGATTTTAAAAGTCAATATGGTATGCTTTTTGAGTCATAATTGTTTGCACTGATGCATTTTTTTAAATGAACGGTATGCTTTTGTGACAGGAGAGATAGCATGATAATTTGCAGAAATTTAATGGGTGAAAGCTCCACAGCAGAAAAGGTGGTTAATTTTTCTAAATCAATCATTTTGCAATTGACTGGAAGTTAGCCGTCTAGGGTAGAGGATGTATTGGGGTGAAATATCAATACTTTCTCTGGGGACAGCTCGTAGACAACATGTGCCTTCTAGGGATGACGGCTATCATTCAGCACCACGATATCGGACAGCTCCTTTTTGAGTGAAGCATTTTTCTGAAATCTTTATCATGGTTGTCTTGCAATTATTAAGAGTGATCTGTTTAGAGAAATGGTTTAAGATGAGATATTCCTTGGGTATCCATTCATACAAAACTTAGGGAACTATAGGCTGCCTTGCAAAGTTTGTAGCATTGCACTTGTAACCGTACAACGTTGCCACTCAAGTGTCATGCAGACGGTACAGATAAAGGGTTGGAAAGAATGTCACACCAAGTTGATATATTCCTGGCGATGCTTGGTGTTTGGCACCAAGCAGACCAAAGCCTTTGGCACCAAAAAGTCTTTGCAATATCATGCTGGATGTGGTTGGTCTTTGGGGGCTTTCAACAGACATGGTACATATTGGTGAGTGTTAAAAACATGTTGACAGGAGGGATAGGACAGGAGGAAGTGATGCTGTCAATACAGAATACCATCAGCCACTTTGGTGAGTGTGTGTCATAAAGACTGATGCTATATTTGTTTAAAGGCTAACAGAACCACACTGGAATAAACAGTTTGGAAAAGAAGATGTGGTGGGAAAGCCTCTTTTCTTAGATTCACAGGGCACGGGTTTCATCCGAGGAAAATGACCACTGGGCTCAACTACAGGTAGGGTTTTTTTATATATATCTTTTTCTTCAATTTTTCAAAAGGCTGACTCAAAGAAATAGATGTTTCCTAAAGAATAGAAGGCTACGTATGGTGTTCACTGATGTTACCATTTGTATCAGTACAATATTCTTTGTATATCAAATCCCTCCCAAGTGGATTTGTATTTTAAATAGTAATTGGGTCATAGTGGAAGAAGTCAAAACATAATTTATGCATTCTGGATATTCCTTACATCTGTATCTCCTTTTTTTCTACAATGGGGATGATGGGATAAGAATGGTCCTGGGGATGTTTGTCCGTTCAGATGCCAAACAGGCCTCCTTAGCTTTAGCAGACTTAATCTAACATCAACATCCAGACCTTGTTTTATTCACAATCCCCTGCTGAGCTGAACCATCTTATGATGAGAAATTTGCCCTCCTTTAATAAAGTAAACTTCAAGAGTTATGATCGCGCAAAGTAAGCAATGATTGTAACCTATTAGATATCATCCTTTGTCATAAACACTCAGCCACTAATCAGGGATATGGCTACGTTGGACTTAAATTGGACCCCCTTGAAGCTTTATGAATGGGTCCACATTACATGTTAAACTACCATAATTAAAACTGATCAGAGTAGTTTTATTCAATGCAGTTTGGGAACCCAGTTATCGTTTTAATGCAAACTGTACGAACCAGGCCATTACACGAATGCAGCAATTGTGTTTTGCATGTGCAATGAATTCCGCCTGTGATTTTTATTTCCCTCTGTCTTTCTTGGCAAGATGATCATAACCCCCCTGTTTTCTGAAAAAAAAAAAAAATTTAATCCATCCGTTTTCTGGTGCACTGGGGACATCCGAGCTGTTCTCTAAAACAACATTATGAATAACAGTATCTGTAAGGGATATGAGAAATTCAAGAAAAAGTGAGAATTTGTTTTGCTCTAAACCCTCGATGATGTACTGGAAAGATAGAGCTAGACTTCTCTCCCACATGCTTCCTGCCAGAAGGATGCTGTTTATGTTGGGAGAATTGAAAAATATGACTCCTTCTACCAGGGCTAATTTGTAATTAGTCCATCTCCATCCACAATCTCTCATAGTGTGTGCAATACTTCAAAAAATTCAGAAGCAGAATGGCTGGCAAGAAATTCAGAAGAGAATTAAGCAAGCCATCCTTTTAACTAAATTGCCACATGAAGCCTAGTTTACTTGATGACAAAGTATTTGTATCACAATAAATGTTTTCCTTCTCCCTTTAGTGCATTCTATTCAAGCAAATGTATGCCTGGTTTGCTATTGTATTCTATCTGATCCTCCTTTTTGTGAATGGAATCCTCTTTTGCCACAGTTTATATTATTATTATTATTATTATTATTATTATTATTATTATTATTATTATTATTATTATTATTATTATTATTAT